>JAOTQM010000660.1:120000-208419 GCA_026939265.1 Oreonectes daqikongensis
ATGCTCAAACAGGAAGTAAAAGGCTTGTTTTCACTTCATATAGCACATGATGCAAATACAGATGCTAAAATAATAACATGAAGTTACAGACACAAAACTGACAGTCTGAGATCTCACGTTTGTGTGTTATTGTGCAGAGCGTTCGCTAAGAGACAACAGCAGCTGACGGCCATGAGAGTCATTCAGAGGAACTGTGCTGCTTACCTGAAACTCAGAAACTGGCAGTGGTGGAGACTCTTTACCAAAGTACACAAACACACAAACATGTTGAGATATGTGTTTGATGTGTGTTTGTTTACTGATGCTGTGTGTGTTTAGGTGAAGCCTCTGCTCCAGGTCAGCAGACAGGAAGAGGAGATGCAGGCCAAAGATGACGAACTCAACAAAGTCAAAGAGAAACAAGTGATGGCTGAACAACAACTGCAGGAGCTGGAAGTCAAACAACATCAGGTGCACAACACACACTCCACATGTACACACACTCCACATGTACACACACACGAGCATGTGTCATCAGGTGACTGACCTGTGCTTGTTGTTACAGCTAAACGCAGAGAAGTTAGCCCTTCAGGAGCAGCTGCAGGCTGAGATGGACCTGTGCGCCGAGGCCGATGAGATGAGGAACAGACTCGTGGCCAAAAAACAAGAGCTGGAGGAGATCCTGCACGATTTGGAGGCGCGTGTGGAGGAAGAGGAGGAGCGAGCAAATCATCTGCAGGCCGAGAAGAAGAAGATGCATCAGAACATCACCGTAAGAACCGTTCAGAGACGGCTCGGGTCTGTGTACAGTGCCGCGATTGGTCGAATGAGAAATGAGGTTTGTTTCGGTCCAACAGGATCTGGAGCAGCAGCTGGATGAGGAAGAAGCCGCCCGGCAGAAACTGCAGCTGGAGAAGGTGACGATGGAGGCCAAGATGAAGAAAACCGAGGAGGAGCTGATGCTGTTTGAGGATCAGAACAATAAAATGGCCAAGGTCTGTCTGTGGAGAGAAATCTGGTGTGTTTGGAAAACGATCCCAGTGTTTTCTGATCCGTTTGTGTGTTGCTCCTACAGGAGAAGAAACTTCTCGAAGAACGAGTCTCGGAGTTCACCACCAACCTAGCCGAGGAGGAGGAGAAATCTAAGAGTCTGCAGAAACTAAAGAACAAACACGAGACCATGATCACAGATCTGGAGGGTAAAGATGATGTTTGCTCCTCTGACTGGATGTTCACGTGAGACCCGGCGTGTGTCCGCTGACCTAAACCTCTCTTTTCTTTCAGACCGTCTGCGGCGCGAGGAGAAACAGAGACAGGAGCTGGAGAAGAACCGCAGGAAGCTGGAGGGCGACTCCACCGAGCTGCACGATCAGATCGCCGAACTGCAGGCGCAGATCGCTGAGCTCCGCGCTCAACTCGCCAAAAAAGAGGAGGAGCTTCAGGAGGCGCTGGCCAGGTGTGTGTACGCACAGACGTCACATCGACTGACTGGAATAATAACACGCCGTCAGTCGTTCATTATCACGCAACAGACTCGGAATGTGTTTTTGTCATCAGGATCGAAGAGGAAGCGGCTCAGAAGAATCTGGCTCAGAAGAAGATCCGTGAACTGGAGGCTCAGCTCAGTGAACTTCAGGAAGATCTGGAGCTGGAGAGATCCGCTCGAGTCAAAGCTGAGAAACACCGCAGAGATCTGGGAGAGGAGCTGGAGGCGCTCAAGACTGAGCTGGAGGACACGCTGGACTCAACCGCTGCTCAACAAGAGCTCAGGTACACACACACACACACAGATTCATGTTTGCTCATGTGGCTGATCTGTGGTGTGATGATCACATGACTGTAATGATGTACCGACAGGACGAAGCGTGAGACAGAAGTGGCTCATCTGAAGAAGACTCTGGACGATGAAGCTAAAGTTCATGAGCAGCTGGTGGCCGAGATGAGACAGAAACACGGTCAAGCCTTCGATGAGCTTAATGAACAACTGGAGCAGGTCAAGAGGGTAAGACACACAAACACACACACACACACACTAATGAATACACATGCACACTTGATAGCACACACACGCTCACTTTGAGTAACACACACACTAATACACACACTCACTAAAACACACATCCTAGCAAACACACACTCATTAATGTACACACACGCTAACTAATACACACTCAGTGTCGGTAACACACCCCCTAAGCAACACACACACACACACACACACACACACACACACACACACACACACATTGACTAGTGTCTCTTATATTCATTCTCTCTCTCTCTCTCTCTCTCTCTCTCTCTCTCTCTCTCTCTTTCTCTCTCGCACACACACACACACACACACACACACACACTCACTTTGAGTAACACACATCCTAAGGAACACTCACTAAAACACTTTTTTAGTAACACACTCACATCCTAACAAACACACACTCATTAATGTACACACACGCTAACTAATACACACTCAGTGTCGGTAACACACACCCTAAGCAACACACACACACACACACACACACACACATTGACTAGCGTCTCTTATATTCATTCTCTCTCTCTCTCTCTCTCTCCCCTCTCTCCTCTCTCTCTCTCTCTCTCTCTCTCTCTCTCTCTCTCTCTCTCTCTCTCTCTCTCGCACACACACACACACACACACACTCACTTTGAGTAACACACATCCTAAGGAACACTCACTAAAACACTTTTTTAGTAACACACTCACATCCTAACAAACACACACTCATTAATGTACACACACGCTAACTAATACACACTCAGTGTCGGTAACACACACCCTAAGCGACACACACACACATTGACTAGCGTCTCTTGTGTTCATTCTCTCTCTCTGTGTGTGTTCAGAATAAAGTGTCTGTGGAGAAGACGAAGCAGGCTCTGGAGTCTGAGAGGAACGAGCTTCAGATCGAGCTGCAGACGCTCATGCAGGGGAAAGGAGATTCTGAACACCGCAGGAAGAAAGCTGAGACGCAACTGCAGGAGCTGCAGGTCAAACACAACGAGAGCGAGAGACACAGACTGGAACTGGCTGAGAGAGTCACTAAGATGCAGGTGTGTAGATCACATTATCAAAACGTTTCTTGAACGTTAGTTCTACGTTTGTTTCAAACATCTCCTCGGTCTTCAGATGGAGCTGGACAACGTCAGCGGCCTGTTGAACGAAGTCGAGGGCAAATCCATCAAAGCCACAAAGGATTATTCAACTGTGGAGTCTCAGCTGCAGGACGTGCAGGTACGACGATGACATTACTGTTGGATTGTGGGATGTGTGGAGGCGTGCGGACGAGTGTCTCACTCTCTCCGTCGTGTGTGTGTGTGTCCTGTAGGAAGTTCTGCAGGAGGAGACGCGACAGAAGCTGTCTCTGAACACTCGCCTGAGACAGATGGAGGATGAACATCACAGTGTGAAGGAGCAGTTGGAGGAGGAAGAGGAGGCCAAGAGAAACCTGGAGAAACACATGGGCACTCTGCAGACTCAGGTACATCACACGAACACCGCACACACGTGTCACAGCGTCTCCGAGCCGCGTTTAATCTCCCGTGTTCCTGTAGCTGGTTGACATGAAGAAGAAGATGGAACAGGAAGTGGGTTTTCTGGAGAACATCGAGGAAACTAAGAAGCGCGTGCAGAGAGATCTGGAGGCCGTCACCCAGCGTCTGGACGAGAGGAACATCGCCTACGACAAACTGGACAAGACGAAGACGCGTCTGCAGCAGGAGCTGGACGACATGGTGGTGGACCAGGACCACCTGAGACAGATCGTCTCCAACTTGGAAAAGAAGCAGAAGAAGTTTGATCAGGTGAGGACCAAGCTCGCATTCACAACCAAAAGTCTTTCACGTTCTGATGTTCACTCAGCATTGGTCTGTTTTGTAGATGCTGGCTGAGGAGAAGTCCATCTCCGCTCGCTACGCAGAGGAGCGCGACCGCGCAGAGGCCGAAGCTCGTGAGAAAGAGACCCGTGCGCTGGCGCTGGCTCGAGAGCTGGAGACCCTGACGAACATGAAGGACGAGCTGGACCGCACCAACAAACTGCTACGCGCCGAGATGGAAGACCTGGTGTCCTCCAAAGACGACGTGGGCAAGAGCGTAAGTGACCCATCAGGAGTTTGGCTTCATTTCTTCTCCTCCGCTGGCGTAACCTCACGCCGCCTCTCCGTCCTCAGGTGCACGAGCTGGAGAAGTCCAAGCGTGGTATGGAGCAGCAGCTGGAGGAGATGAGGACACAGCTGGAGGAGCTGGAGGATGAGCTGCAGGCCACCGAAGATGCCAAACTGCGTCTGGAGGTCAACATGCAGGCCATGAAAGCGCAGTATGAGAGAGATCTGCAGGGCCGAGATGAGCTGGGAGAAGAGAAGAAGAGACAGCTGATTAAACAGGTATGAGACGTTCAAATAACGCTTCATCAACGTTGGAAAAGCGTCGGGCTGTAATGATTGTTGTCGTCAGGTTCGTGAGATGGAGATGGAGCTGGAGGACGAGCGCAAACAGCGCGCTCTCGCCGTGGCGGCGCGTAAGAAGATGGAGCTGGACCTGAAGGATCTGGAGGCGGCCATCGATCAGGCCAACAAGAACCGTGATGAGGCTCTGAAACAACTGAAGAAAGTGCAGGTAACCATCTTTGAGTTTGCACATGGGTAGATGATGAATAAATTGTACGTGTGTCCTATGGTTGGTTTATATTTTTAATACTTATATTTATCAAATCAAATAGCATAAGAGAGATTTATCTTCATTGTTAGTTTTTTATTCTAAATTTCATAGGACACATTTGCATGTTAGCTTGTCAACCATGTACCGTATGTATTTCCAAAGCGCTTTCATATATTTTTTTGAATAAATGTTTATGTTCATATGATTATAATTTGATAGTTTTATAATAATTATTTCAAATTTTATAATGATATTTTTTATTCATTCTTATTGTTACTAATTCATGCATTATTAATTTATATATTAATATTATTCATATGTTTTCTTTTTATAAAAATGTAAATCATTATAATATTTATATATATGATTATTTTCCATTATTTATTATTATTTCTATGTTTCTAATAATACCATATATTTCTTACGTTTTTTAGGATTTTATATATTTTTTTTGTTTTTATATTTGTCATGGTTTATAAATATATGGTATATTTTATACATATTTTTATATTTGTTTTTTATTTATTATAAATCCCATATTGTTAGCAATAATATTATTCTATACTTTTCTATTTTCTATTTATTATTATATATAATTCATTTATTTGTAACTATTTCACAACATGTCTTCCTTACATCTGCATCATAGAAATCAACTTGAATTGAATAAGTATTAAAGAAATAATAATGAGCTGCAGTGCTGATAAATGTGTGTTTCATGATTAACCCTTCAGGCTCAGATGAAAGATCTGCTGCGGGAGCTGGAGGACACGCGTCTGTCCAGAGAAGAGATTCTGGCTCAGAGCAAAGAGAACGAGAAGAAGGTGAAGAGCATGGAGGCCGAGATGATCCAGATGCAGGAGGTTTGTGTTTCTCTCGCTCTCTCAGGTCGAGTTGGGTTCAGTCTCGGCTCTGCATTCTGACTCCGTTTCTATCCGCAGGAGCTGGCGGCCGCCGAGCGCGCCAAGAGACAAGCGCAGCAGGAGAGAGACGAACTTCAGGACGAGATGAACAATCTGTTGTCTAAAGGGTGAGATGCAAACCCCCTCGTGTCACGATATAAACACAGACAGAATAAATCATCATGTGTTTGTATGATCAGAGCTCTGGGATCAGAGGACAGGAGGCGTCTGGAGGCTCGTATCGCTCAGCTGGAGGAGGAGTTAGAGGAGGAGCAGAATAACACCGAGCTGGTGAACGACCGTCTGAAGAGATCTCTGCTGCAGGTGGACCAGATAAACGTGGAGCTGACGGCCGAGCGCAGTACCTCTCAGCGTCTGGAGGGGACGCGCTCGCAGATGGAGCGTCAGAATAAAGAGATGAAACTCAAACTCACCGAGCTGGAGGGAGCCGTTAAGAGCAAATACAAGGCAACTATCGGTGCCCTGGAGGCCAAGATCGGCCAACTGGAGGAGCAGCTGGACGTCGAGACCAAGTAAGCGTTCACTGATAAATCAGGTTGATGAAGTATATCTGCAGTGTAAGCTGACCGCGCATCTGTTCATTAGAGAGAGACAGCAAGCGTCCAAGATGGTGCGTCGTGCCGAGAAGAAACTGAAGGAAGTGATTCTGCAGGTGGACGACGAGAGACGCAACTCGGAGCAATTTAAAGATCAGGTGAGAAACTCTCAATGACTTGAAATCAAAGGTGGTACTCGATCTGAAGCGTTTGAGAACCAACGGCTGTTTGTGATTGGCTGCAGTCCGACAAGTTGAACAGTCGCATGAAGCAGCTGAAGCGACAGCTGGAGGAGGCGGAGGAGGAGGCGCAGCGGGCCAATGCCAACCGCAGGAAACTCCAGAGAGAGCTGGAGGACGCCACCGAATCGGCCGATGCTATGAACCGCGAGGTCAGCACTCTGAAGAGCAAACTCAGGTGTGAAACACGATCTCGTCTAAACTTGATGAACTTAAATACAATATTTTGCAATTGTTAGTTTAGCGTCTTGACTGGCATTAATAAGCACACAGAGCAGATAAAGATCACGTGTCATGTGGAAATGTTTGTGTCCAGGCGTGGAGATCTGCCCTTCGTCCGGCGTATCGTGAGTCGCTCTGGAATCGAGAGCGATGAAGAGGCAGCAGAGGCCAAGAACGAAATCCCTGAACCCAAACCTGAATAAAACATCTGATCCCCATCATTCCCTCACGAACGTCATGGACAGAAACTCAGAGATGCTTTTTTTTGTCTTTTTTGTTTTCATGTAGTGCCATAGTGTATTAAACACCGACAAACGCATGTACAACGGTTCTCTTGACAATCAATATTCACACAACTCTACTCAAACCTGAGGACCAAATTAGTTTTTTCATGTCTCGTCTAGGATAGAAATCAAAACGTGAATGATATTTTTGTAAGGAGACATTCAGTCGATGATAGTAGTGATTGGGAATCTTATTTTTGTAACTGACGTAAAAGGATGTGTATAAAATAACGGATGAAAAAGTGAAGAACATGTATTTGAAGGGGACCAAAGTGACACTGCTTTCTACTAAACTGTATTTTATTTCGAAGTTTTTATAATGGTATAAGGACGAACATATTCTGTCATGATAGCGCGTGCTCTCTCTCACTTAAATGCGATTTTTACCATGCTTTTGTGCTTTACACACACATAAAAGATGTTTAGTAAACCAGCACAGGAGGACTTTAGAGATCCGCACACGTGCCTCTGAGCAATAAAATGTATTGGATGTATTTTTAGTGCACTGGTGAGAAGGTTTGAAGGATTGACGACTCGTTTAGACGCGGCACTGCACTATAGCCTTAAATTCTCTTCTTTAACGTGTTTGGCTCTTTCAGGATCTCTGTGTTTATGAAGGGTGAAGGGCTCGAGCTTTTCTTTATTTCACACACACTGTAAACTCTGAGCACGGCGGCGAGGGATAAGGTCACGCTCGCAGAAATTGGAAACGTGATAAAGTTTTCCATGGCTACCTCTCGGATGCTGACGTTTAACACTCGCTGACATCATAACTGATAACCCTGAAGACTAAACGTAAGGGGTTGACGCCTCGCTCCCGTCGCACGTGCTCAGTTTCGGCTCATCTGTGGAGAAGTGAGAGAGATGTGCTGTTATAATGTAATAGATGATAAACGACTCTCTCACTGTCTTACAATAAAAACTCTCTCTGTAGCTTATCAATGATATCTGGAGATTTGTTATAATTGCAATAAAATGGCTTTTTTAAACAGGTTTACCAGCTGTGTGAGCTCATGTTTTATTCTGCTTTTTATGTGTTTACATGAATGCTTTAAAACTATCACAGATAAAGATTGATCATTTAATCTAATAATGTAATACAATTTATAATAATTAATAGATTATTTCCTCAGGAGATAATATCTGAACCCTTAATTCAGTTCTGTTAATTGAAGTGAAATAAAATATAGATCAAAATGTTATTTGCAAAACTGAAAACAACAACTTATTTAAGGGCTCTTTTAATAATCTCATGTGGTCCTTGACTGATCAAGCTGTATTATTTATTCATATTTGTGCACACAGATCAAACATAGAGTCATTACTAGACCTATAGAAATGTTCAAATGTAGTTTAATACACTTTGACTACTAAACTTTTGTTTAAATTGAATACAGCTCAAAACCTGCTTTCACTGGGTTTTCTTACCTTAAAACGAGTTATTTCTATTTACATACACCGTGGGTCACCTTGCATTGAATTCTCCATGTTATTTCTACTGTATCCCTAAACGGACAAACTGCTCCACAGAGCGGCGCGTTTCGTAAATATGTTAACGTTATCTCTTTTGGAAAAGAAGCGAAAACGTGACGACGTCTTAATCCTCTCACGGACTCCGTAGCGCTTTGAACGGGAGGGATTGTAATAATTTCGACAGGTGAGTAACAATGCAGTGCTTCTGATTTTATTTATTTATTTTGCTGTCTGTATGAGTTAGTAGAGTCATTCCGGTGTTTGTCATCCGCTTTACTTTCGGTTTCCCTGAATCTAACAATGCGGAAGTCAACATAACTTTTATCTCTTACTAAATATATGCTTGTATGTCTTATGTGGACATTTTCTCATCAACAAACGTTCCTAAGGTTTTCATAACGGATCGGCACCGCAATCGCATTTATTATTTACCTCATTTGTAAAAGCGTCTAAATGTAACTGAAAGTGAAACTATAAATCAATATAACGAGTAGGAGACTCTAAACGTTTAATGTGTACATAACATATTTACTATAAATTAATAAGCATATTTTCGCCCAAAAATGAAAATGTAAGTCATAATTTTCCCCCTCATGTCGTTTTAAACCTGAATGAGTTTCTTTTGAAGAACATTGGTGTCCAAAAACTGCTGGTACTCGTTGACTTTTATTGTATGAACACAAAAGTTAATGGGTTCCAATGGTTTTTCTAAATATCTAAAAAAAACTCTTACAGGTTTGACATGAGGATTAAGAAATGATGACTTTCTATTCTCATTTCTTTGTGAACTATCACTTTAAAAACAACTGTTGTGTGGTCTCTGTGTCTGTGTGTATACAGTGAAATGGCAGAAGGTTTTTCAGAGGATGAGTTCATGTGTTCAGTTTGTCTGGATGTACTGAAGGATCCGGTGACTGTTCCCTGTGGACACACTTACTGTTTGAGATGTATCACAGACTGCTGGGATCAAGAAAATCAGACGGGAATCTACAGATGTCCTCAGTGCAGAAGAACATTCAGCCCTCGACCGCTTTTAGGGAGGAATGTGATGGTTGCAAAAATGGTGGAGAAGCTCAAGACGACTGAAGTCAGATCTGCTGTTTCTGATCACTGTTACGCTGGAGATGATGTGGAGTGTGACGTCTGTACTGGAGGAAAACAAAAAGCCATCAAATCCTGTCTGATGTGTCTCAACTCTTACTGTCAAACTCATCTTGAACAACATGAGAATCATTTCAGAGGCAGAAGACACAAACTGATAGATGCTTCTGGACGACTGCAGCAGATGATCTGCTCTCAACATGATAAAATGATGGAGATTTACTGTAATCGGTGTCGGAAATGTATTTGTATGTTGTGTTTGGTGGATGAACACAGAAATCATGACACTGTATCTATTTCAACAGCAAGCTCAGAGAAACAGGTGAGAAATGTGATTTTTTGTCATTACTTGTGATGCTCTTTTCATGTTGAAATGAATCTCTGCTTTTATTTTCTTTAGTGAGTTTGTGTAGAATTGTCTGTGCATCTTTACTTTCTCTTTCATTCAGTGACCGTATCTTTTTTTGTTTCCTACAGAGTCAGTTGGGAGAAACACAGAATAAACTCCAGCAGAAGATCCAGAAGAGAGAGAAAGATCTTCAGAAGCTCAGAGAAACTGTGGAGTCTCGTAAGGTGAGATGAGATGAGATGAGATGAGATGTCTCACTGAAGTCTCACTCATGCAACGCTCACACTACAATTTCAGAATGTGACTTTTTTTTGCAAAACTGATAAAACAGGTCACGTATCAGTTCGCCTTCTGTCGCTCTCGACGTTGTGTCTGAACTTCAGAACTTATCATCTCAGAGAGGAATTTCAAAACGCCAATGAACTTGGTGAATGGCATGCGCGTGCCAATCTGCGCCCGTGCATACGGGTATAAAAGGAAGATGGCAGCACCAATTTGGGCCTCTCCACTCCTTGATGTTTTGAAATGATAGGTTCTCAAGTTCAACACAACGTTTTCTATTGGTCACACGTCATCACGTGATACATATTTACAGATCAGAGTTAATCTTGATCTTTGGAGCACAGGAAACTGCTTATATTTGTTTTCTTGTGTTTTCTTTTGTTACAACACATTGACATGCGTATGAATGCAGCTTCATGTTGTATGATACTGTCATGCTGTCGGTACTGTTTACAAAATGTTTTATGCTCACTTTGGATAAAAGCATCTGCCAAGTGAATAGATGTAAATGTACGTGTGTGTGTGTGTGTGTGCGTGCGTGCGTGCGTGCGTGCGTGCGTGCGTGCGTGTGTGTGTGTGTAACAGAGGTGTGCACAGACAGCAGTAGATGACTGTGAGATGACGTTCACTGAACTGATGTCTGAAGTGACACAACTGATCAGAGATCAGGAGACGGCTGCAGTGAGTCGAGCTGAAGGACTCTTGGAGCGACTGAAGCAGGACATTGAAGATCTGAAGAAGACAGACGCGGAGCTGAAGATGCTTTCCCAAACACAAGATCACATTCAGTTTCTTCAGGTAAATAAAACACAAGCAGATACAGCCATTACAGTTTTACTGTATTTTAATATCATCTGTTGTCTGTGTGTGTAGAGTTTCCAGCGTCTCTCTGTCTCTGGATCAACAGAAAACATCAGCGTCACATCTGACGTCTCTTTTCATGATGTCGTGAAATCTGTCTCTCAATTCAGAGACAAACTGCAGCGTTTCTGCAGAGACGAGATCCAAAAGATTTCTGGTAAACTGATGGATATGAATTTATTGTTTTGATTATAATTAGGTTTTATTTCTTGCATGAAAATTAAACAGCAGATGTCATTTGGTTTCTATAGTGACTCGCATCCAGGTTCTTGAACCCAAAAGCAGGAGGGAATTCCTACAATGTAAGTAACTTTGACTAATTTGGGATGACGAAATACATTTCATAACACAGATTATACAGCAGTTCAAAAGTCTGAAAAATAATCTTTTCCCAAATGCAGGGCCGGCCGAAGCCTTTATGGGGCCCTAATCAGATTTTTATTTGGGGGTCCTCCTGTGCCCCCAATACAATCGACTGTTGTCAATATTTGATGATTTGCACGCACACATTGAATCTAACAAACCCAATTCTTTTAGTTGTGTAGCCGTGTTTGGGATGTAGGAATGTCATAAAAACAAAAACATATAAACCTTGAATTACAAGTGTATCGTGATGGTCAAAACATTAGATAATTTCATTACTTCCAATTTCAGGTGAACTGTCTCTTTAAATATTGAGCACAGACCATACAGGGACTAATCATACAAAGGTTTAGCATTTATTGTTCAATGCATTTATTAATTTGCAATGATTTTATTTTTAAAAATCTTGTTTTTAACCACAACCTATAAACACCCCTTTAAAGCCAAACAGCCTTTGAGGACGATTAAATCTTTTCAAATGTTTTATTTAGTGTATTTACTTAAAGGTGTCTAGCGATGAGGTTGTGAATTGCAACCAGCGTTCACTTCACCTCCTGTTCTAAGCACTACGGAGGCCGTGAGAGGATTAAGATGTTGTGACGTTTTCGCTTCTTTTCCAAAAGAGAAAACGTATTTATAAAACGCGCTCTGTAGAGAAGTTTGTCCTACTGTAGTCACAACATGGAGAATAATATGTAAGGTGAGCCTGCGGTGTATGTAGATAAAAATAACTCATAAGGTAATAAAAACATAACGCTTCATTATGTAAGATCTTTATACACCTCTGAACACATAGTTATGGATATTATATTGCATTTCTGTTAATAGAGACTCCAAAAACTTACACACAGGACCTTTAATAACCATTACATTAATATACAATATGTATACAAAAATTATTCTTAACCTTATCCCAAATATAATGTTAAATTGACAGATAATTATAAGCATATATCAGCATGTTGTCGTTTGCATGAGTGAATACTGTCAGTTGTTCAATATTTCTATCGTTAAACACTAAACAGTGAAATACAGTCGCTCCATCTTCTTTCATTTGGTTGACCACCTCATCGCCTAATATTGCAATGTTGTGTTTAGTCAGTAATTTCACCCACTACAGAACAAATAGTGGCTTCAGCCCTGCGTAAGAAAATGGATGTGTGTTGTGAATATATCACAAAAAAGCTGTAATTTCATGTGTTCAGGTTTTGTAATGTTAGTGAGGTAGTGTGGAATAACCGCACATTTTTAAATACATCAGCCACATGTATTCCTTAACACCCTGATATTATTGTAAAAATGTACCCACTTCACCTGATGATGATGAACGTTGACATCGCTGCATGACGTGTAATATTGAGTTCTTTTCCTCAGATTTCCGTCAGTTCACACTGGATCCAAACACACTGAATCACAGACTTACTCTGTCTGAACAGAACCAAGTGGCTGCATACGTTCTTCCACCCCAGCCGTATCCGGATCATCCGGACAGATTTGACCCCTGGTCTGAGGTCATGTGTGGAGACGGTGTGAGCGGACGCTGTTACTGGGAGGTGGAGTGGACCGGACAGGGTCGGTTAGGTGTTGATATAGCAGTGGCGTATAAGAGCATCGGGCGGAAAGGAGACGGTCTTGAGAGCGCCGCTGGACGGAATGATAAGTCCTGGAGTTTATGCTGTTCTCCAAACTATTATTCATTCAGTCACAATAACTCTGAGATGATTATTTCTCTTAACCCGAGCAGTTCTAGAATAGGAGTTTATGTGGATCACAGTGCAGGAATTCTGTCCTTCTACAGCGTCTCTGACACGATGAGTCTCATCCACAGAATTCACACCACATTCACTCAACCTCTGTATCCTATGTTTGGATTGGACGAACACTCGGCACTCAGACTGTCATCGAACGTTTTAAGTGATATTGAGATTCTGCAATATCATTTTTCTCACATTGAAGCTCCGCAGTAAATCATTAACTGAGACCTTCCACAGTGTTTTATGAAAACATTGAATTAGAGATGCATCGATCCCATTTTTTAAAGGCCGAGTACAAGCATTGATGTCTGTTTTCCAGGTCTTTTTTGGTGAGGTGGCAATTTTCCAAGCACAACACAGTAAAACTAATGAAAATAGAAAAGCTTCTTTATTACAAACAACTTCACATCTAACACATTATGATAAAATAAATCATTTTATGTGCTTGTCAGAAACTTTCAAAGCACAGATTTCAGTCAGTTCTGTCAGTTCTGTCAGTCTTTGGTATTGGTGCCTTTTTACGAGTACACAAGCGTGGTATCAGACTTGATACCGGTATCGGTGCATTCTTACATTGAATATGAAAAGTAAAACTCACATGGATGTAAATATCAACATGTGTGATTTATGTTCATTATAATAATTTTTTTTAATTTAATGTAAATCTAAAATGTGGATGATCAGTATTCTCTTTCTTAGCATAAAGGGTTTGTTAAATGTTGGGTTCATTTAGAATTTTAATTTTTCATGACTTTCACTTGAATTCAATTTTATTCATATAGCGCTTTTCACAATTTCATTGTTGAAAGCATGCTTTAGTTACAATTTAAATAATAATGGTAATACATGAGAAAGAGAATATATGAAGAGTTTGGTTCCAAAATGCAATAAATCCGTTTTTAAATTATTCAAAATTCATGTTTTTTGTTATGTTATCATATTTTTATTGTGTTAGCTGTATTGTTTTTGTTATTATGGCTTAAATCAAAACTTAACATTTGCAGTTTGATTGATATTAATTGGAACGCACAATCAAAAAACATGATTTTTGAAAATGTTTGAAAATAGATTTATAGCGTTTTGGAACCAAATTCTTCATATAGACAGTATATGGTATTATTACAAGCCTTTCTCTATGTAATGTTTACTGATAAAACTAAAATAAATACTATGTTAGATTGTCAGAAACTGTCATTTATTCACTTGAAGTATATTATTTAATTTGGGTTTATGTTATTATAATATCGTTGTCAGTACTGGAAACCTAAAATGATAATAAACCAGAACAGTTTGCAAAAAACCAAGACGTTCAGATAGAGTATGCATGTTAAAGTATGTTAATGTGTAAGTTGTTAAATGTACACCGTTTATATTTACACAAAAGCAGCAGTCTCCCAGTGAGTAAACCAGTGGCACGATGGCAAGGAATCAAAACTCCACTATAGATGTATAAAAGTGGAGGAAAAAACCCTGAGAGAGACCAGATTCAACCGGGAGAACCAGTTCTCCTCTGGCATATTAAAATATAGCACTGCTGCAACTACAGAGAGAATCATTACTGTAAACCTTAATATTTAACAAAAAATAATTAACCGGGCTGATAAGAGACCTTGTAAAAAGTAAGTGTGGGGATAAAAAAGAGAGATATTTATACTTGTTTATGTCTGTTTAATTGACAGTTGTGACATTATGGCCAATATAAACACATTAAACTTGAGCGGGAGGCGATCATTGTTAGTTATGTTCACTTCATTCCTGTCATCAGCTCACATTACAGGACTATGAACTGTTCTCAGATCTGATCCAACCACATTCTTCTGTTGCTCAAGAACTTTTTCAGAAAGCTCAAAGACTTATTCTCTTCCACATCACAGTTTTACATATTTCACGTGTCACGCAGTATAGGTTAGGATTGTTTCATATTAATATGATCTAGATTTCATCTTGACAAATACAATAAAATGTACATTGCAAAACAAGATATTCAATATGAAGCAATATAAAAGACAAGAAGAGTGGATGAGAAAACCAGCACAAACAATGTTAAGAGCTGTCATAAAAAGCAGATGAACCGGAGTGGTTAACACAGAAATGTCTTACAGTAAATCACATCATGAAGAGAAAAACTGGTTTGTCAAACATTGGGAAGATTTATTAAGACTGCAGTTCATAGAGAATGAAAGTAAAGTGTTGTGAAAGTGAAGTGATCTCTCTCTGTTTTCTCTCTCTCGGTGTGAAATGGCAGAAGCCAGTATTTCATGGGCTCAGGATGAGTTCATGTGTTCAGTTTGTCTGGATGTACTGAAGGATCCGGTGACTGTTCCCTGTGGACACACTTACTGTTTGAGATGTATCACAGACTGCTGGGATCAAGAAAATCAGACGGGAATCTACAGATGTCCTCAGTGCAGAAGAACATTCAGTCCACGACCGCTTTTAGGGAGGAATGTGATGGTTGCTGGGATGGTGGATAAACTGAAGACGACGACAAACCAAGTGACTTCAGATGTGGAGTGTGACGTCTGTACTGGAGGAAAACAAAAAGCCATCAAATCCTGTCTGATGTGTCTCAACTCTTACTGTCAAACTCATCTTGAACAACATGAGAATCATTTCAGAGGCAGAAGACACAAACTGATAGATGCTTCTGGACGACTGCAGGAGATGATCTGCTCTCAACATGATAAAATGATGGAGATTTACTGTAATCGGTGTCGGAAATGTATTTGTATGTTGTGTTTGGTGGATGAACACAAAAATCATGACACTGTATCTATTTCAACAGCAAGCTCAGAGAAACAGGTACGAACTGAAGACATTCAAAACGATAATATGTTCATGTCCACGGTGTTTAAAAGAATGTCCTTTGAGCTTTTTCATATTAATCCACTCGGCTCCCGATATGATAAGTTCACGGTTACGATAGTATCCCAATATTTTAAACATTTTTTTTCTTTTTTATCACTATATGTCAAAAATTCTCAATTTGGTTTAAAAAGATGTATAATAATCATAATGGTGAGCCCAGTTTTAAAACATAAGCTGATTGTATCAACATAATCCAAAGGAAGTTTTTTCCATTTTAAATGTGTTTATATTGTGTCTATTCATCAGCATATCATTTTAGTGAGTTATATAGAATTTCTGTCAATTTCATAACAAAGTCATTGTGGTTAATGTTTCAGAGTCAGTTGGGAGAAACACAAAATAAAATCCAGCAGAAGATTCAGGAGAAAGAAAAAGATCTTCAGAAGCTCAGAGAGACTGTGGCGTCTCATAAGGTGAGATGTGTTGAGATGTGTGTGATTCTCATGTGCGTGCGTGCGTGCGTGCGTGCGTGCGTGTTGAGATGTGTTGAGCTCAGTGTGTCTCGCTGTAAGATGTGTGTGATTCTCATGTGTGTGTGTGTGTGTGCGTGTGTGCGTGTTGAGATGTGTTGAGCTCAGTGTGTCTCGCTGTAAGATGTGTGTGATTCTCATGTGTGTGTGTGTGTGTGTGTGTGCGTGCGTGCGTGCGTGTGTGCGTGTTGAGATGTGTTGAGCTCAGTGTGTCTCGCTGTAAGATGTGTGTGATTCTCATGTGTGTGTGTGTGTGTGTGTGTGTGTGTGTGTGCGTGCGTGTGTGTGTGTGCGTGCGTGCGTGCGTGTTGAGATGTGTTGAGCTCAGTGTGTCTCGCTGTAAGATGTGTGTGATTCTCATGTGTGTGTGTGTGTGTGTGCGTGCGTGCGTGCGTGCGTGCGTGCGTGCGTGCGTGTTGAGATGTGTTGAGCTCAGTGTGTCTCGCTGTAAGATGTGTGTGATTCTCATGTGTGTGTGTGTGTGTGCGTGTGTGCGTGTTGAGATGTGTTGAGCTCAGTGTGTCTCGCTGTAAGATGTGTGTGATTCTCATGTGTGTGTGTGCGTGCGTGCGTGTTGAGATGTGTTGAGCTCAGTGTGTCTCGCTGTAAGATGTGTGTGATTCTCATGTGTGTGTGCGTGCGTGCGTGCGTGCGTGCGTGTTGAGATGTGTTGAGCTCAGTGTGTCTCGCTGTAAGATGTGTGTGATTCTCATGTGTGTGTGCGTGCGTGCGTGCGTGCGTGCGTGTGTGCGTGTGTCTCAGTGTGTCTCGTGTGTCGTGCGTGCGTGCGTGCGTGCGTGTGTGCGTGTGTGTGCGTGCGTGCGTGTGTGCGTGTTGAGATGTGTTGAGATGTGTTGAGCTCAGTGTGTCTCGCTGTAAGATGTGTGTGATTCTCATGTGTGTGTGTGTGTGTGTGTGTGTGTGTGCGTGCGTGCGTGCGTGCGTGCGTGTAACAGAGGTGTGCACAGACAGCAGTAGATGACTGTGAGATAACGTTCACTGAACTGATGTCATCCATTGAGAGAAGACGCTCTAAGGTGACACAACTG
Source organism: Oreonectes daqikongensis (assembly GCA_026939265.1). NCBI lineage: Eukaryota > Metazoa > Chordata > Actinopteri > Cypriniformes > Nemacheilidae > Oreonectes > Oreonectes daqikongensis. Next base: position 137,429 of record JAOTQM010000660.1, read on the forward strand.
ATCAGAGATCAGGAGACGGCTGCAGTGAGTCGAGCTGAAGGACTCTTGGAGCGACTGAAGCAGGACATTGAAGATCTGAAGAAGACAGACGCGGAGCTGAAGATGCTTTCCCAAACACAAGATCACATTCAGTTTCTTCAGGTAAATAAAACACAAGCAGATACAGCCATTACAGTTTTACTGTATTTTAATATCATCTGTTGTCTGTGTGTGTAGAGTTTCCAGCGTCTCTCTGTCTCTGGATCAACAGAAAACATCAGCGTCACATCTGACGTCTCTTTTCATGATGTCGTGAAATCTGTCTCTCAATTCAGAGACAAACTGCAGCGTTTCTGCAGAGACGAGATCCAAAAGATTTCTGGTAAACTGATGGATATGAATTCAGATATTGAGCATTATTGTAGATTCTGTAGATTCTATTTTTTACACTAAAATGTAACATCAGGTGTCATTTGGTTTTCACAGTGACAAACAAACAGCCGGTCAGTCTGAACCCTGAACTCAGAAGCAGGAGGGAATTCTTACAATGTAAGTTACACGACATCAGTCCAGTTTTATTTCATAAAGCAGATAATACAGTACTTTAAAAGATCATTTTATAAAGCAAAGAATAGTTTTGGTAGTTAGTTTCAGTGGCGTTACTTTGTTTTAAAAAGTGGTGGTGACATGGACGCATTTCAAACTGGAATGTTTTTTTCCTTCAAATTTTCAGATTTTCATTACTTTTAAATTAAAGTTTTATTAATGTTAAATCTTTTTAGTGTAAAATAAAATGTCATTCATCCTTTTGGTCTTTTATGCATAAATCAAACAACTAAAACTTACATGTGACGCCCCACACAGCCTAAGAACATGAACCTCTTCTGATCAATAACAACACCAAACTCTTTCAAATATCAAAGATGAATGAACATTAAACACTAACAAGTCTGACAAAAATGCCTCTTAATGTAGTCTGACGCAAAGCATGCTGGGAACTGCAAATCATTTTTGATAGATTGTGTTTAATTAACGTCTTTAAATTAAGTAAATTGAACAAGTTAAGTTAATCAAAAATAATGATTAAACCGCATTAACCGTTGAGTATTTCATTTGGGACGATATTACTCTTCTAAAATTCATAAACCAGATGGTTGAGTGCAATAGTTTATAATATGTGATTTGGGACACAGTTATGGTTTGGATGTATAAAGTGTTAACACTGACTCGACCAGCTGTTTGTCTGACGTGTAATATTGAGTTCTTCTCCTCAGATTTCCGTCAGTTCACACTGGATCCAAACACACTGAATCATTTGATCAGATTGTCTGAAAGGAACCAAGTGGCTGCATACGTTTTCCCACCCCAGAAGTATCCATATCATCCGGACAGATTCGACAGCTGGACTGAGGTCATGTGTGGAGACGGTGTGAGCGGACGCTGTTACTGGGAGGTGGAGTGGACCGGACAGGGTCGGTTAGGTGTTGATATAGCAGTGGCGTATAAGAGCATCGGGCGGAAAGGAGGCGATCTCGACAGCGCAGCTGGACGGAATGATAAGTCCTGGAGTTTGTTCTGTTCTCCAGCCCATTATTCATTCAGTCACAATAACATGGAGACGATTCTTCCACCTGTCCCGAGTTGTTCTAGAGTAGGAGTGTATGTGGATCACGTGGAAGGAATGTTGTTCTTCTACAATGTCTTTCCCAAAATGAGTCTCATCCACAGCGTTCACACCACGTTTACTCAACCTCTCTATCCCGTGTTTGGACTGGACGAACACTCGTCAGTCAAACTGTGTTTTCTAGAAATGTAAATGAGATCCAACAAATATATTTTTGATACGTCAAGTGTTGAGTCTGTGACATTACCGATGAAAATGTTTTTTGTTGCTTAACTTATATGAGCAACCAATACTTGAACTGTATCATCATGGCTTCCCTCATAAAGTAATATTGAATTTAGAATGTGACAAAGCAGAACATCCAACAGCAATGCATAAAACATTTATGTAGATGTGCCAAAATGAGTAGAATATATAAATCTGAACATAAACACGTATAAATCACATTGTCAAGGTGGGCTAAATTTATTGTCTTAAATATTAACAAAACATTTTTCTTCTGATTCTTCTACGGTAACTGTGAATCTCTCTACTCTTAAATAAAGGTTCTTCACAGTGATTCCAACCAAAGAACCATTCAGTCAAAGTTTCTTTAAAGAACCTTTTGAAGCACTTTTTTTAAGGGTATACTTGCAACATTAACAGACTAATATACTTTTAAAATTACAAAACCTATATAGGGGTAGGGCAGGTTTATTTATGATGATTTATCCTGTAAAACAAAGTTGGAAAAGACATAGTTTTTTTTTTTTAGAGGAAAATAAGGGAATTTTGCACTTGTTTTTGTATGCATTTATGCAGAATGATTTTCAATGTCGTTTGTCTTTTTTTGCTGGTAATAGAATTTATATTTTCCAATACAACTCAATTAATGACAATTAATGAAAAAATAAAAATATTTTAGTAATGAAGGTTAAAATATGGTCTATGGTGAATTTATTATTTATGTAAACACTGAACAAAACCTACTTTATTCATGTTAAAATAGTTCATTATACTTTCAGTCTTTACTGTATTGCAGTGATTTTTATTTTGCTTTCTTATAGTCTTTGATTGACTAATAATGTGCTTAAGATACTGTTTAACCCTGTTTGCTTGTCTTATTATTAATTTGATTAAAATTAATACAACTTTTTTTGCATCTGTCCAATCAGCAGAACACATGACTGACAGCAACAATGCATAAATGACAAATTACTTGCTAAATAGTGAAATTATTTTCCTAGTTATGTAAATAGACTGTTATTTAGTTTGGTAACACTTTACAATAAGGTGCTATTGTTAACAATTAGTTAATGCATTAGCTCAAATCAACTAACAATGAACAATATTAATACAGCATTTATTCATCTTAGTTTATGTTCTTTTAACATTTACTAAAACATTATTAAAATCAAACGCTGTCACTGTTAACATTAGTTAAAGGAATAGTTCACTTTAGAGTTGTTAAAAATCTGTAGAAATGTCTTTGTTTGGTTGAGAACAGAGAAATATATTCAGATGATGATACTATGATATATTGACTATCATTGTAGGAAAAATGACAATGATAGTCAAAAGAGCCTCAGAACGTTTTACTGTCGTACATGTTTCAAAATATCTCATTTTGTGTTCAACAGGACAAAGAATTGTAATTTTTCTACTATGGTAGTCAATGGGACCCAAGAACTGTTTGGTTACAAGCATTCATCCAAATATCTTTGTGTGGGGAAGTAAATAAACATAAAATTTTAATTCTAAAGTGAACTATTGCTTTAATGCACCATAATCTGTATTAACATTAACAAGGATTAATAAATGCTTAAAAACTCAACTGTTCATTGTTATCTAATGCATTTACTAATGTTAACTAACCTAGCCTAGCACCTTATTGTAAAGTGTTACCTTTAGTTTATCTGTGTTAGAATATATCATACTGGTATAATGAGCACATAGACTATAAGACTATTTTTGATCAGTCTCAAATATTTACTGGCTGTACTGTAACTGTGTTACTACAGTATATAATCCTATATATCTAACTTACATCATAAAGAATAAAGCACAAGAAATGAGGAGTCGGGAGTCAGATGAGGTTTCAAAGACATGACAATGTAATGATAACATATGAAATCATTTCAGCACAAAGTGTGAAAAACAAGAATCAGATCTTCAAATAGTGTTTGTGTGTGTTCAGCTCTCTGGTGTGAGTTTCTGGAGTGTTGACTTCAGTCGATCTCGAGCGCTGCTGCACGGCTCCAGTGATTTATTCTGTCTGCAAGTTAATAACCACAGAACATTAACAAACATTCAGTCAACACACTAAACATTACATACAATGAAGAGCTATAGACTCACACGAGTCGTTGTGAATTTGTGTGTTAGGGTACCTGGCCATGAAAGCATTGAGAACTGTGATGTGTTCTTTTGGGAAATAACTCTGTCTGACTGCATGTTCCAAACACTGGAGATGTCCTGGTACCACCTTCACCGGCTTCATCTTATCTTCACTCTACAGAGAGAGAGATTTATACATACACACAGATATGAGCGTAGAGTTGTGCGTACGCAAAAATCCATGACGTGACGAGCGGACGTACGCACATTTGCTTGACAGTATTTAAATATTGTTTACAAGGCGGAGATCTGAAACTGTTCAGCTGCGCAACTTCGACATCAGATGTACAGATCTGAACGAGAGGCGTACACTTGTTTTCTGTGCGTTCCGTAAATCACACGTACGCACGTTGAGAAACGATCGTAAAATCGAATCTTTCTTTTCTGAAATTGCAAACTGCTGACAAAAGACATTCAGAGTCATTTCTCAGACTGTATAAAGTATCAATTAACACGTTAAGTACAGCAGAATCTTATGATACGACACACAAAACAAAACACCTGATGATATGAGAACACAAGAACCAGTGAGTCAAGATACGACAACACACACGCACAACTCAACATCAACCAGAAGTGTGTCTGTCTGCTTGTGTATCATGCAAATAAAAACAGCTGAATGTTCAATTTTAATTTAGTTGTGATTACCTTCAGAAGTCCGAGTCTCACCAGCAGTGACGACACAAAACTCAAAGACTGGAAAGAAGGTGTTGAGAAGGCTTTACTGAGGACAGCATCTGAAACACACAAACATCAGTCAGACGTCTCTCAGACGCTTTAATGTTCATCTGCTGGACGTCTGCGGCGTCTTACCGATACTCTCCAGCGCGGCTGATTTCACCTCCGTGTCGTCCTCCTTATACACAGACGAGATCTGTAGAAACGCTTCTGCTGTCCTGTACACATCCATCACATCCACCTGCACAACACACAACTCTCCTTTAATAAACTTTACATTTTGATGAAAACAACAGAAGTGAGTGTGTGTTCGTATGACACCTGCTGCTGGATAAGGAAGCTTCTCTTTTCTCCGAGTCGGATCAGTTTGTCTGGTGATGGAAAACTGAGAAAAGATGATACGTCTGGAGGTCGAGGAGCCGAGGGCGGAGTGGAAAACTACACACAGACGCACACACACACTTTTAGTTCTCACTTCACTTGTTGAAGATCACAACAGACAGAAAACATTTGACTGTTTAACACCAAATTCCTCAAACCTGATTTGAATCATTATGTTCTTCCTCCTCTCCTTCTCCCTCCTCATCTTCCTCCTCCACATCCTCATCTTCATCATCATCCTCTTCTTCGTCGTCATCATCATCTTCTTCCGGTTCTCCTTCATCGTCACTGTGCAGGATGAACATTGTGTTCATGACAACATGAGAATGCTTTAAATGTGTCATGAAAATCAAGTCAAATTACTCCTAAAAACACTTATTTTAAATATCATGCTGCTGTCACATGATGCAGAATGTATGTGATACCTCAGAGATCCGAGTATATGATCCATGTTTATACCCTTCATCAGCTCTCGAAGATTATTACAGCCTTCCTCACCCAAACAGTTACCTAAACACACACGCACGCACGCACGCACACACACACACACGCAGGTGAATCAATAATGTGACATGTTGAGATGTGTATGTACAGTCTGCTTTTATAAAGTGATTCTCAAAAACTGTTCAGATGTGATTCTTTAACCGTTCAGATGTGATTGTCTAACCGTTCAGATGTGATTCTTTAACAGTTCAGATGTGATTCTTTAACAGATGTGATTCTTTAACAGATGTGATTCTTTAACAGTTCAGATGTGATTCTTTAACAGATGTGAATCTTTAACTGTTCAGATGTGATTCTTTAACAGATGTGAATCTTTAACTGTTCAGATGTGATTCTTTAACAGATGTGATTCTTTAACAGATGTGAATCTTTAACTGTTCAGATGTGATTCTTTAACTGTTCAGATGTGATTCTTTAACTGTTCAGATGTGATTCTTTAACAGATGTGATTCTTTAACCGTTCAGGTGTGATTCTTTAACAGATGTGATTCTTTAACCGTTCAGATGTGATTCTTTAATCGTTCAGATGTGATTCTTTAATCGTTCAGATGTAATTCTTTAATCGTTCAGATGTAATTCTTTAACCGTTCAGATGTGATTCTTTAATCGTTCAGATGTGATTCTTTAATCGTTCAGATGTAATTCTTTAACCGTTCAGATGTGAATCTTAAATGTTGTTTATGTCATTATGTTTGTGTGTGTTTGTACCATTCAAGTCGAGTTTTTCTAATTGATCTTTGTGTTGAACTGATTCAGCCACAGTGAGAGCAGCTTCCTCAGTGACTTCACCAAAAGACAGATTCAACTCCTGCAGAAAAAAACACAACATTTATTCAGATTATTGATCATCTTTCAGTATTGATCATCTCTCAGTATTGATCATCTATCAGCACCTTCAGCAGTGGCAGTCCATCTCTTACGGTCTCTGCAATGGCCACAGCTCCTTCTGATCGTACAAGACAGTCACCAAAGTTTATCACCTGCATGTTGCGTAAGTGTTTCAGCGCCTAACAAACAAACAAACAAACAAACAAACAAACAAACAAACATCTTTAGTTACAGTCGTGCGAGTCAGTGTGATCTGTTAAGTGTGTTCTGGTTGTCTCATGAGCACCTGTGCCATGGTTATAGCTCCTTTCTTGGTGAAGGTGTTGTCGTTGAGGTTGAGGACACGCAGCTGAGAGTTGTGCTGCATAGCTGTGGCCAATGCAGAGACTCCTGGGTAATTGATTCCATTCTGAGGCATGTGCACTTCCTCCAGACTGCCAATCAGCTGACAGAACACCAGAGGACATTAGCAGCAGACCAATCAGCAGAAAGGACACAACAATAAGAAGACAACAAAATAAAAAAGTTATGTTTTATGTGAGGTCAGGATGTCAGTTTGAGGTTCTCTGGTCTGGTTAAGCACCTGAAAGGCCTGCGCCAGCGCCGTGGCTCCATCGTTCTCCAGTCGATTCCTGCCGGCGATGAACACCTTCAGTTTCAGAGGAGAGCCGAGAGTTCTCGATTCCTTGTGACACACCGTCAGAGCCGCCGCTAGAATCTATAGAAAGAGAAAACACAGCCTGATGGATTTCACATTGTTCTGGTCATGTAGTGCTTGTAAGATCACAACGTGTTATAAAACCAGAAAACAAATGACATCATAACCATAAACTCCGCCCACCTTTCCTCCACCGATGCCCATTCCACAGTTATTCAGGCGCAGTTCCTGCAGCGAGTGGCAGGCGGAGCTCTTCAGCAGCTTCTCGATACCTTTCACTCCATCGGGTCCGAAAGCGTTATCGCTCAGATCCAGAACCTTCAGCCGCGCGCCGGCCATGATGATGGCGGCACCCAGAGACACCTACACCAGCAGAATCACATCCGTCAGTCATCTCATCTCAATTTCATTACCATCACACTGAACGACAGGTCTCAGATCAGCTCTTACCAGCGCAGGTGGAATCTCAGCTCGCAGACGCCCGGTGAACATGTCGCTCCAATAACAGCACTGAAAACAAATCAGACACAAGTGTTGCCCAGTTAACAGTAATCAGAACTCAACGTTTTCCAATAAAGTATTCAGTAATGTTAAAAGAGAGATGACATAATGTTGTTATAAATGTTATTTTTACACTGTTAGCGAAACATTTCAATGAAATTGAGAATAAAAACACAGATGTACCTGCAGGTCACTCTTGGTCTCCAGGGCTTTAGCGATGGTCTGCGCTGCCTCCAAACCCACAGTGTTTCCCTCCAGTCTGAGCGCACGCAGACCATCAAACTCCTCGATCTCCTTCACCATCTCATCCACTAAACATCAGATAACATACAGCACTCAAATACCTTAACATCAGAAGAAAGCATGTGTATGTAAATATACAGTACCAGTCAAAAGTTCAGATACTCATTCTTTATTTTGATTTGTCCACCTTTAAGAATAATAGTAAACTCAGCAAAACTATGAGTAGCACAACCGTAACTGTGGAAATTATATTGTGACTAAAAGCATCTAAAAGAAATCAAAACTAAGTTTTATTTTAACATCTTAAAAGTTGGCACCCTTTCGACTAGAATTTGCAAATTGTTCCCTCTGCATCTCTGAATACACTTTTATTAATTTTTTTTGAATGATTTTTAAGATCATTAGAAACATTCCAGCATTTCCAAACTCTTGACCGGTCCTGTATGTGTGTGTATAGTGTGTGCTCACCAGACTGTGCGTTGTCCAGTTTGAGTCCTCGTCCTTTATAGCTCAGCTCTCCTTCATTCACTTGAGTTTTTGCCAGCGAGTCTGCGAGCTTTGTGACATCATCAGATGCCATCCTGACATCAACTGAACACAACATGTAAACACACACAGATAAGTTCAACATGTGTGTGTGTTATTGCTGCAGCTCACAAGTCAGTGGCATAAACTGTTTAGACTAGTCTTACAGGTTATCTAATTTGACTGACTTAGTTCTAACTAATAGTTAGTGAGACTAGTTCTTAAAACACAGTCTTTACTTAGCAGCTCTGTTCGTGCAACTGGTCCACATCAGTGTTATACAAAACACAGTGTATACATTCATATCTCTGTATTACAGTTTAACATCAGACATATTCATATTCTAAGAGAATTAACCCACATTCTTTTATTTAGTCTATTAAACCCTCAAATCAGTAGAAGTAATCATCAACTACAACAACATTTATGGAATTTACACATGCAATAATATAATAAATGATGATGCGCAACTATACCGTAATCTTACACATGTGTATTACACACACAGGCACGTGAACAACATTAAATTACACACAGTCATACGTGAATGACGCGCGATCCCGCACAATGTAAAGTTTACGGATAAACGTTATATTTGCACCACTTACCGGTGTGTTTGACGCACTTTAACTTATGTTACTAACCGCTGCCTTCTTCCTCCCGCTCGCTCTGATGACGCCATAGGGCGGTCGCGCAACGCCTCACGGGATTTGTAGTTTGTAGTTTACGTTAAGCTTTAAGCAATATTACATACAGTTTAAGGTCAAGTTGTTACGTACAAAACGCGAAGGCGGGCTTGCAGCATGTTCAATGAAACGAGCAAAATAAACCTGAAAGTCCTGTCAAAGATTTTGGAGTTCCGCTAACTTGCGCCAAGTTCTTTGCTTCAGACACGCCTCACGTCTAATGATTGACAGGCAGAAGAGGGATTCCGACGACTTTTATTTTATCAAAACTATTTTATGGGCTTGCACATTAGTTAAAAATCAAAAACTAAAAATCATTAATAATAATAATAATAACGGTGACGAATGTTTAAATCCTCAAACAGCATATTCAGGGAGTGTCGACCTGACTAACATGTAACAGCGAAAAATATGTCTAGTATTTTCAAGTAACTTTTTTTTTTTTAACCACTTTAAGATTATGATGTTTTAGGCTATTTGTGTGTTTTGTAAAAAAAAAAGTAATTTTGAAGATGTTACGAAGACATTACGAGTCACGCAGATGACGCAGTCAGGTGGTAGCTGTTACTTTTCTCAGCGATGGTTGGCTGGATTTATCCTTTAAAAAAAAAAATACACATCACGGAATTGGTTTTATTGATTCTTAATTTATAATGTCCAAATATCTCTAATAAATGATGTTTTTGGAGTGAAAGAGCGCCTCTGCTGGAGAAACTGTGATGTTCTGTTATCATTTCTTCATTTTGCCGAGTCTGTCGGGTTCATCGCGAGAGCGGCGCCGCGGGGACGCGCACGTTACACATACCATAAGATCGATGTACTGATTATCTGTTATTTATTAACTTGAAGACCAACTTTGAACTAAAAACAAAGAGGAACGCGGTTTTTGTGGTGAACTCGCGGTGAGTTTAACGCTACAGTGTGTGGAGTTATCGCGCAACTCTTGTGTGTTTGTTCACAGCAGTGATTTTATTCACATCTGCTCTCTATTGAGGGTTTATGTTAGCGTTAGCGCGTTCTGTGTGTCTGAGTTAAAGTATCGTCACTATAAAGTATATCAGCTCATTTAGTTTCGTTTTTACAGAAACTGTCTAACGGGAAATGAACTCCTCGAGCGCGTCTCAATTCTTAGTGAACTCCCTACATAGACAACACTTGTAGTAAAGTGGGCAAATTGAAGCTGTCTAGTTAGGAAGCTTGATTTTTAGAAGCAGTCTTTGACTCAGAAACACACGAATGAACCTGAAAATGTTGCTTGATGGAGTTTCTTTTAAGTATCAGATAGTCTCAGATGTTTCTCCTAAGATTGTTTATGAGAAATAAAAAGAGAATCTAATGAAAGAGTCTGGAGGTGTAAATGAATGTAGATTGAAGAGGTAAAATAATCTGTATTTGGGTAAACTTGATGAGAAATGTTTTGAGTTAATATTGAGATCATATTGACGTTTGATTGCAGACGAGACAAATCTGAGCTCAGATTGAGACGTTGTTGACATCTCTGAAACATTCTGAGATTTCTGACTCTCACTGGAGAAGTATCTGAGACACAGATGAGACTATTAACTCAATAATCGAAGCAATCGAGATATTACAGCGATCTCATGTTTGGTTTCTTTTATAAGCAGACATGAGCTGTGAGCGTCAGAAGCGCAGAGAGGAGATCCAGAGAGCGCTGAGCTTCATCAAGTAAGACATTAAACTACATTACTGTACTTTTACTCAGACTGACTCCAATCTGTCGTTGTTGTGAGTAATATTTGGTGTTGTGTATTTGTGTTTACAGAAGTGCACTGCCTTATCCTGACCCTGAAGCATATGAGGTTGAGTTCACACACGCACGTTTGTTATGTTTATTTTGGCCTTGCCATAGACTTCCATTTGTTTTTGAGCATTTTGCTCTAATGGTATTTTCTATCCTCTACCCATAAGCCAAACCCTCACACAAAACTTTGGACATGTTCAAATAAGCAACATTTAGTTTCACTAACTGAAACGCACAACATGTGATTTTACTATCCTTGTGTGTGTGAAACACATTGTGTTGTTGTCATTCCAGGGGTTTGTGGTTCAGCTGGTGTGTGATCTCCTGAATGAGGGTAACGCTGCGTTTCGTGATGGCGAGTGGTGGCAGGCGCGGGCTCATTTCACAGAGGGGGTCAATGTGGCGCTTTACGCCCGGGGCGAGGGTCTGCGCGTTCCCGCCGCCCTGCTGGAGAGTCTCTATATTAACCGCGCGGCCGCTCATCAGAACATGGTGAAGATGCCTTCAGACACGATGACATGTCTCATGTATTTTCTCATTTTAATTGTGAAAGTGATGTTCTCTCTCTCTCTCTGTGTCTGTAGGGTGAGTTTGAGAGCGGGGTGAAGGATTGTGATCTCGCTCTGGAGGTGTGTAGGGACAGTCCGAAAGCGCTGTATCGTAAGGCCGTGTGTCTGAAGGAGTCTGGTAAACTGAGTGAAGCGTATGACTGCAACGCTGCGTGTCTGCTGACATCACCACAGGTAAACATCAACAACATGACTGATATAAACCATGAGAGAGACAAACTAATATGAGAAGACTGCTGGTGTTTTTAGGATAAGACTGTCGGTAGTTTGGCTCAGGAACTCGCCGTCAGTTTGGGCTTAAAGAACAGAAAAGCATACAGTCCTCATGTGAGTACCCACAATTCTCTGCATGATAGGCAAATGAGAGCTACAGTAGCGTTCAAAAGTTCAAGATAACTCATCATTTCTTTCCACATCGTTGATTATAACTAAACTCATCAAAACTTTGGAATAACACATATCATTTGGGGGTTTTTGCATTGAGCTTACATGTTAGATCCTGAGAAACAATATAATATGAAAAAATAAATGATGCATGCTCACTTGTGTCTTCTTAAATAAGTTCATTTTTACCTTTTTTATTTATTAACTTATTTGAGAAGACACGAGCGAGTGGAGATCTTTCTTTTTCAGTTGAATTGATTTTGATTGACTCATGCACCCAAGAAAAAGTGATTTAATTTTTATTTTCTTTATGTTGACCTGTGATCAGTGTGTCATGAATCTGCATTTTAACAGCCTGTGATTCATTTGTGTTTATTTTCAGATATCTGCTGACAGCCTGAACATCACGACAGGTATTTAAACAGAATAGCACTAAAACTAGAATGCAGTATGTGATGACCACTACATGTGTCAAAGTGTACTGTATGCCACAATGCACTTGGATTTAAATAAAAAGCGTGAAATTAGCATTCTTGTAATTGTTGACGTGTGTGTTTTTCTGACAGCTGTTTCGTATGAATGTCTTTCTCCCGTCTTACCTGCTCCGGTCCCTGTCAGTGACTCGTGTGAGGACCCGGGGCTGTCCAGCTCAGTGCCTGTGGATCACCTGCGGTTGTCAGTGCCCGTGTGTGAGGAGGATAATGACCTGATGGGAGATGAGCTGGACAGTCTGCTCGACAGCATGTCAAGAGAAGATGATGCACCTCAAGTGAGAAACGTCAAACAAGAATTTTTAATCACATTTTTTCTTTTGAGTCACTTTTTGTTGTATTTGTGTCCTCAGAGCGTCACTGTTTCCAGCGGTCTGCTGTCTTTCTCCTCTTCATTTCTTCATCTTCCTCCTGCTTTCTTCACCTCCGCCGGGAGCCGGTTGAACGCTCTCGACTCTTTCACTCAACCGCAGCTGGACTCGGCCTCTTCCTGCGGCGCTCTGGATGCGTTAGACTTCTTCTGTCCGCCGCAGGCCGCAGACTCTGCCTCTATGCAGCGCCCTCTAGCGGTGGGAGGAGACACGCTGGATTCACTCTCTGAATTCACTCTGCCAGGTTTGTGTCTGCTGAGAAAGTCATGAGCAGTTATTAAAGCCTCTGTTGTAATTCATCTAATCTGTTTGTTGTGTGTGTTTGTATTTGTTTGTCAGGTGGGAAAGTGTGTCGTAGTTTTCTGCCATCAGTCAAACTGTCCAACCTGCAGGATCCAGCGAATGCGGTGAGTGACATCTCTCAGTGTTTAAGATACAGTTTTATTTCTACAATGCTTTTTATAATGTGTGTGTTTCAGAGGAATGGTCACATGACCTCGACTCTCTCCTGTCCGTCCAAGAACCCTCTAGAACAAACACATGATTTCATTCAAGCCTGCAGCACCTGCTTCATTTCTACAGGTGACACACTCATCTATCTGTCTGTCTATCTGTTTCTCTCTATAGCTCATCCACCTCTCTCTCTCTCTCTCTCTCTCAGGTTCAGGTGTGCTGGATTTTGAGTTCAGGTGTGATTTGACTCACAGCTGTAAGAAAGATCTTCTGCTGTGCAGGAGGAAGGGCGGGGCTAACTCACCCTGGAGGCGGATCCGGCCACGCCCAACCTGCAAAAACTTCCTGGGTGCCTTTGTGCTCTGTAGAGGTACAGCACCTGTTTCTCACATTAATATGCAGATTATATTCATACATGAAATACATGTAATCCTGTGTGTGTGTGTGTGTGTGTGTGTGTGTGTGTGGTAGAGGTGTTAGAGAACCAGGTGTGTAAATACGGTGAGGACTGCACATTTGCGTATTATCAAGAAGAAATTGACGTGTGGACGCAGGAGAGGCGGGGTTTACTCATCAGAGAACTGCTTTTCAGTCCATTAGCAACCAATGAGAGAGAACCACTCGGTGTCATCCAGCTCCTGAATGTTCACGCGGGCATGTTCATGTTCCTCTGTGAGGTAAACGCACAGTTTCAGATGTTGTGTATTTTATATGTCTTGTGTTGGGAGTGTAATGATTCTGTTGTGTGTCAGTGTTTGTGTGATAACGTAATGTGTCGTCTGTCATTCTACAGGCCTGTTTTGACTGCAAACCCAGAATTATCAGCAAACGGCGTAAAGACAATCCTGCTCTGTGTTCATACACACAAACACAACACCAGTTCGACAAGACGAAGTACGTTAGAAAACAACCTTGACACAACATCTCATATGAATAGATTTCATGTCTTACATAAATAGCTAAAGCTCTGCTATCATCTAATAACTCTAATCAGATGTTCTTTGCTTCTGTAACTATGTGTGACAGGTGTTTGGTTCATATGGTGAAGAACACTACTGTGTGTTACAGTAAGATCCGTGCGTTGACGTCTCGCTGTCAGTTTGACGTGTGTCGTCATGAGCTCAGTTTGGGCTGTAAGAGACAGAATGACTGCTGCCTCTCACATTCACTCATAGAGCTACAGGTCTGGAGACTTCAGAGAGAAACTGGTACACACACACACATCTTATACACACACCGTTAAAGTTGATACTACAAGATATAACTTGATGTTTGAAGAAATCACATGGTGTGGTGTGTGTGTGTTTAGGAATTACTCCAGAAGAGATTGTGAACGAGTCAAAGAAACACTGGAACAAACAGCGAGTGAGTTTTTATTCTCTCATCATCATTCTCAACATCCAGGAAGTGAAACCAGTGAACAGTCTGTGTGGCGTATGAAATGATCTCATTAACTCAACACAAAAATTGCATTAAAACCCATTAAAAATACAGCGCTTGGTGAAAAGTATTTTTCTTGTAGTTTTAGAACAACTTACACATGACATTATCAAAAATGAGGGTTCTTCATAAAGTTCAGAAACATGTGGTCAGTAAATCAGGTGTGTTGTGATCTCATGTTTTTGTATTGTGTCTCATCAGACTGTGAATGTTTCCTATTATAAACCCACTGCTGCCAAATGCAAGAGTCCAATTAAAGTGAAGGAAACCAATGGGAAGGCGGGTCCTGTGCAGGGAACAGGAAGTGCTGATTCCACTGAGATCAAAGGTCACGGGCTGGAGATGAAGTTTGTGTGTGGTCAGTGCTGGAAAGATGGACTGCTCAGTGAACCGGACCGAGCGCTGAAATACTGCAGCGCTAAAGCTCGACACAGGTGCTAGGATTTCTCTTCTATCTATCTCTCTCTTCTCTGTCTGTCTGACTCTTTCTCTTCTATCTCTCTCTTCTCTGTCTGTCTGACTCTTTCTCTTCTATCTATCTCTCTCTTCTCTGTCTGTCTGACTCTTTCTCTTCTATCTATCTCTCTCTTCTCTGTCTGTCTGACTCTTTCTCTTCTATCTCTCTCTCTCTTCTCTGTCTGTCTGACTCTTTCTCTTCTATCTCTCTCTCTCTTCTCTGTCTGTCTGACTCTTTCTCTTCTATCTCTCTCTCTCTTCTCTGTCTGTCTGACTCTTTCTCTTCTATCTCTCTCTTCTCTTCTCTGTCTGTCTGACTCTTTCTCTTCTATCTCTCTCTTCTCTTCTCTGTCTGTCTGACTCTTTCTCTTCTATCTCTCTCTCTCTTCTCTGTCTGTCTGACTCTTTCTCTTCTATCTCTCTCTTCTCTGTCTGTCTGACTCTTTCTCTTCTATCTCTCTCTCTCTTCTCTGTCTGTCTGACTCTTTCTCTTCTATCTCTCTCTATCTTCTCTGTCTGTCTGACTCTTTCTCTTCTATCTCTCTCTTCTCTGTCTGTCTGACTCTTTCTCTTCTATCTCTCTCTCTCTTCTCTGTCTGTCTGACTCTTTCTCTTCTATCTCTCTCTCTCTTCTCTGTCTGTCTGACTCTTTCTCTTCTATCTATCTCTCTCTTCTCTGTCTGTCTGACTCTTTCTCTTCTATCTCTCTCTCTCTTCTCTGTCTGTCTGACTCTTTCTCTTCTATCTCTCTTCTCTGTCTGTCTGACTCTTTCTCTTCTATCTCTCTCTCTCTCTGTCTGTCTGACTCTTTCTCTTCTATCTCTCTCTCTCTTCTCTGTCTGTCTGACTCTTTCTCTTCTATCTCTCTCTCTCTTCTCTGTCTGTCTGACTCTTTCTCTTCTATCTCTCTTCTCTTCTCTGTCTGTCTGACTCTTTCTCTTCTATCTATCTCTCTCTTCTCTGTCTGTCTGACTCTTTCTCTTCTATCTCTCTCTTCTCTTCTCTGTCTGTCTGACTCTTTCTCTTCTATCTCTCTCTTCTCTTCTCTGTCTGTCTGACTCTTTCTCTTCTATCTCTCTCTCTCTTCTCTGTCTGTCTGACTCTTTCTCTTCTATCTCTCTCTCTCTTCTCTGTCTGTCTGACTCTTTCTCTTCTATCTCTCTCTCTCTTCTCTGTCTGTCTGACTCTTTCTCTTCTATCTCTCTCTTCTCTTCTCTGTCTGTCTGACTCTTTCTCTTCTATCTATCTCTCTCTTCTCTGTCTGTCTGACTCTTTCTCTTCTATCTCTCTCTTCTCTTCTCTGTCTGTCTGACTCTTCTCTTCTATCTCTCTCTTCTCTTCTCTGTCTGTCTGACTCTTCTCTTCTATCTCTCTCTTCTCTTCTCTGTCTGTCTGACTCTTTCTCTTCTATCTCTCTCTTCTCTTCTCTGTCTGTCTGACTCTTCTCTTCTATCTCTCTCTTCTCTGTCTGTCTGACTCTTTCTCTTCTATCTCTCTCTTCTCTTCTCTGTCTGTCTGACTCTTCTCTTCTATCTCTCTCTTCTCTTCTCTGTCTGTCTGACTCTTCTCTTCTATCTCTCTCTTCTCTTCTCTGTCTGTCTGACTCTTTCTCTTCTATCTATCTCTCTCTTCTCTGTCTGTCTGACTCTTTCTCTTCTATCTCTCTCTTCTCTGTCTGTCTGACTCTTTCTCTTCTATCTATCTCTCTCTTCTCTGTCTGTCTGACTCTTTCTCTTCTATCTATCTCTCTCTTCTCTGTCTGTCTGACTCTTTCTCTTCTATCTCTCTCTTCTCTTCTCTGTCTGTCTGACTCTTTCTCTTCTATCTATCTCTCTCTTCTCTGTCTGTCTGACTCTTTCTCTTCTATCTCTCTTCTCTTCTCTGTCTGTCTGACTCTTTCTCTTCTATCTCTCTCTCTCTTCTCTGTCTGTCTGACTCTTTCTCTTCTATCTCTCTCTTCTCTTCTCTGTCTGTCTGACTCTTTCTCTTCTATCTCTCTCTTCTCTTCTCTGTCTGTCTGACTCTTTCTCTTCTATCTCTCTCTTCTCTTCTCTGTCTGTCTGACTCTTTCTCTTCTATCTCTCTCTTCTCTGTCTGTCTGACTCTTTCTCTTCTATCTCTCTTCTCTTCTCTGTCTGTCTGACTCTTTCTCTTCTATCTCTCTCTTCTCTGTCTGTCTGACTCTTTCTCTTCTATCTCTCTCTCTCTCTTCTCTGTCTGTCTGACTCTTTCTCTTCTATCTCTCTCTCTCTCTTCTCTGTCTGTCTGACTCTTTCTCTTCTATCTCTCTTCTCTTCTCTGTCTGTCTGACTCTTTCTCTTCTATCTCTCTCTTCTCTTCTCTGTCTGTCTGACTCTTTCTCTTCTATCTCTCTCTTCTCTTCTCTGTCTGTCTGACTCTTTCTCTTCTATCTCTCTCTCTCTTCTCTGTCTGTCTGACTCTTTCTCTTCTATCTCTCTCTCTCTTCTCTGTCTGTCTGACTCTTTCTCTTCTATCTCTCTCTTCTCTGTCTGTCTGACTCTTTCTCTTCTATCTCTCTCTCTCTTCTCTGTCTGTCTGACTCTTTCTCTTCTATCTCTCTCTTCTCTTCTCTGTCTGTCTGACTCTTTCTCTTCTATCTCTCTCTCTCTTCTCTGTCTGTCTGACTCTTTCTCTTCTATCTCTCTCTTCTCTGTCTGTCTGACTCTTTCTCTTCTATCTCTCTCTTCTCTTCTCTGTCTGTCTGACTCTTTCTCTTCTATCTCTCTCTTCTTCTCTCTCTGTCTGTCTGACTCTTTCTCTTCTATCTCTCTCTTCTCTTCTCTGTCTGTCTGACTCTTTCTCTTCTATCTATCTCTCTTCTCTTCTCTGTCTGTCTGACTCTTTCTCTTCTATCTCTCTCTTCTCTTCTCTGTCTGTCTGACTCTTTCTCTTCTATCTATCTCTCTTCTCTGTCTGTCTGACTCTTTCTCTTCTATCTCTCTCTTCTCTTCTCTGTCTGTCTGACTCTTTCTCTTCTATCTCTCTCTCTCTTCTCTGTCTGTCTGACTCTTTCTCTTCTATCTCTCTCTTCTCTGTCTGTCTGACTCTTTCTCTTCTATCTCTCTCTCTCTTCTCTGTCTGTCTGACTCTTTCTCTTCTATCTCTCTCTTCTCTTCTCTGTCTGTCTGACTCTTTCTCTTCTATCTATCTCTCTCTTCTCTGTCTGTCTGACTCTTTCTCTTCTATCTATCTCTCTCTTCTCTGTCTGTCTGACTCTTTCTCTTCTATCTCTCTTCTCTTCTCTGTCTGTCTGACTCTTTCTCTTCTATCTCTCTCTTCTCTTCTCTGTCTGTCTGACTCTTTCTCTTCTATCTATCTCTCTCTTCTCTGTCTGTCTGACTCTTTCTCTTCTATCTATCTCTCTCTTCTCTTCTCTGTCTGTCTGACTCTTTCTCTTCTATCTATCTCTCTCTTCTCTGTCTGTCTGACTCTTTCTCTTCTATCTATCTCTCTCTCTCTTCTCTGTCTGTCTGACTCTTTCTCTTCTATCTATCTCTCTCTTCTCTGTCTGTCTGACTCTTTCTCTTCTATCTATCTCTCTCTCTCTTCTCTGTCTGTCTGACTCTTTCTCTTCTATCTATCTCTCTCTTCTCTGTCTGTCTGACTCTTTCTCTTCTATCTCTCTCTTCTCTTCTCTGTCTGTCTGACTCTTTCTCTTCTATCTCTCTCTCTTCTCTGTCTGTCTGACTCTTTCTCTTCTATCTCTCTCTTCTCTTCTCTGTCTGTCTGACTCTTTCTCTTCTATCTATCTCTCTCTTCTCTGTCTGTCTGACTCTTTCTCTTCTATCTCTCTCTTCTCTTCTCTGTCTGTCTGACTCTTCTCTTCTATCTCTCTCTTCTCTTCTCTGTCTGTCTGACTCTTCTCTTCTATCTCTCTCTTCTCTTCTCTGTCTGTCTGACTCTTTCTCTTCTATCTCTCTCTTCTCTTCTCTGTCTGTCTGACTCTTTCTCTTCTATCTATCTCTCTCTTCTCTGTCTGTCTGTCTGACTCTTTCTCTTCTATCTATCTCTCTCTTCTCTGTCTGTCTGACTCTTCTCTTCTATCTCTCTCTTCTCTGTCTGTCTGACTCTTCTCTTCTATCTCTCTCTTCTCTTCTCTGTCTGTCTGACTCTTTCTCTTCTATCTATCTCTCTCTTCTCTGTCTGTCTGACTCTTTCTCTTCTATCTCTCTCTCTCTTCTCTGTCTGTCTGACTCTTTCTCTTCTATCTCTCTTCTCTGTCTGTCTGACTCTTTCTCTTCTATCTCTCTCTTCTCTTCTCTGTCTGTCTGACTCTTTCTCTTCTATCTCTCTCTTCTCTTCTCTGTCTGTCTGACTCTTTCTCTTCTATCTCTCTCTTCTCTTCTCTGTCTGTCTGACTCTTTCTCTTCTATCTATCTCTCTCCTCTCTGTCTGTCTGACTCTTTCTCTTCTATCTCTCTCTCTCTTCTCTGTCTGTCTGACTCTTTCTCTTCTATCTATCTCTCTCCTCTCTGTCTGTCTGACTCTTTCTCTTCTATCTATCTCTTCTCTTCTCTGTCTGTCTGACTCTTTCTCTTCTATCTCTCTCTCTCTTCTCTGTCTGTCTGACTCTTTCTCTTCTATCTATCTCTCTTCTCTGTCTGTCTGACTCTTTCTCTTCTATCTCTCTCTCTCTTCTCTGTCTGTCTGACTCTTTCTCTTCTATCTCTCTCTCTTCTCTGTCTGTCTGACTCTTTCTCTTCTATCTCTCTCTCTCTCTGTCTGTCTGACTCTTTCTCTTCTATCTATCTATCTCTCTCTTCTCTGTCTGTCTGACTCTTTCTCTTCTATCTCTCTCTTCTCTGTCTGTCTGACTCTTTCTCTTCTATCTCTCTCTCTCTTCTCTGTCTGTCTGACTCTTTCTCTTCTCTCTCTCTCTCTCTTCTCTGTCTGTCTGACTCTTTCTCTTCTATCTCTCTCTTCTCTGTCTGTCTGACTCTTTCTCTTCTATCTCTCTCTCTCTTCTCTGTCTGTCTGACTCTTTCTCTTCTATCTCTCTCTCTCTTCTCTGTCTGTCTGACTCTTTCTCTTCTATCTATCTCTCTCTTCTCTGTCTGTCTAACTCTTTCTCTTCTATCTCTCTCTTCTCTGTCTGTCTGACTCTTTCTCTTCTATCTCTCTCTTCTCTGTCTGTCTGACTCTTTCTCTTCTATCTCTCTCTCTCTTCTCTGTCTGTCTGACTCTTTCTCTTCTATCTCTCTCTTCTCTTCTCTGTCTGTCTGACTCTTTCTCTTCTATCTATCTCTCTCTTCTCTGTCTGTCTGACTCTTTCTCTTCTATCTCTCTCTTCTCTTCTCTGTCTGTCTGACTCTTTCTCTTCTATCTATCTCTCTCTTCTCTGTCTGTCTGACTCTTTCTCTTCTATCTCTCTCTCTCTTCTCTGTCTGTCTGACTCTTTCTCTTCTATCTCTCTCTCTCTTCTCTGTCTGTCTGACTCTTTCTCTTCTATCTCTCTCTTCTCTTCTCTGTCTGTCTGACTCTTTCTCTTCTATCTATCTCTCTCTCTTCTCTGTCTGTCTGACTCTTTCTCTTCTATCTATCTCTCTCTTCTCTGTCTGTCTGACTCTTTCTCTTCTATCTATCTCTCTCTTCTCTGTCTGTCTGACTCTTTCTCTTCTATCTCTCTCTCTCTTCTCTGTCTGTCTGACTCTTTCTCTTCTATCTCTCTCTCTCTTCTCTGTCTGTCTGACTCTTTCTCTTCTATCTCTCTCTCTCTTCTCTGTCTGTCTGACTCTTTCTCTTCTATCTCTCTCTTCTCTTCTCTGTCTGTCTGACTCTTTCTCTTCTATCTATCTCTCTCTTCTCTGTCTGACTCTTTCTCTTCTATCTATCTCTCTCTTCTCTGTCTGTCTGACTCTTTCTCTTCTATCTCTCTCTCTCTTCTCTGTCTGTCTGACTCTTTCTCTTCTATCTCTCTTCTCTGTCTGTCTGACTCTTTCTCTTCTATCTCTCTTCTCTGTCTGTCTGACTCTTTCTCTTCTATCTCTCTCTTCTCTTCTCTGTCTGTCTGACTCTTTCTCTTCTATCTCTCTCTCTCTTCTCTGTCTGTCTGACTCTTTCTCTTCTATCTCTCTCTCTCTTCTCTGTCTGTCTGACTCTTTCTCTTCTATCTATCTCTCTTCTCTGTCTGTCTGACTCTTTCTCTTCTATCTATCTCTCTTCTCTGTCTGTCTGACTCTTTCTCTTCTATCTATCTCTCTCTTCTCTGTCTGTCTGACTCTTTCTCTTCTATCTCTCTCTTCTCTTCTCTGTCTGTCTGACTCTTTCTCTTCTATCTCTCTCTCTCTTCTCTGTCTGTCTGACTCTTTCTCTTCTATCTCTCTCTCTCTTCTCTGTCTGTCTGACTCTTTCTCTTCTATCTCTCTCTCTCTTCTCTGTCTGTCTGACTCTTTCTCTTCTATCTATCTCTCTTCTCTGTCTGTCTGACTCTTTCTCTTCTATCTATCTCTCTTCTCTGTCTGTCTGACTCTTTCTCTTCTTCTGTCTGTCTCATCAGCTGGACCAAAGACAGGAGGATTTTACTGGTGAAGTGTCAGGAGAGGAAGAAGTGGGTTGCTGTGCGACCTTTGCCCTTTGCTAAGACCTTCCCTCAACAATATGACGTGAGTAACAAGCTCAAACACACATTTCTTGACATCTTAACCTTCAAGGTTGAGTTCTGGACGTGTCATAAAGTCTGCTCTGGGGTTTGGCTCATGTGAACATTAAATTTGAACCAAACACAACAGCAGAGATGCTAAACATCGGTTTCTCCACAGATCTGTGTTCACGTGCTGAAGCAGCGCAAGTGTAATTATATTGGGAACTGTACTTTCGCTCACAGTGAAGAGGAGAAAGAGCTGTGGACGTATATGAAGAACAACAACCGTGAGCTTCAAACACACAATCACAAACAGATGAATCAGTCAAGTATTGAGGTGTGCAATAAAAAACAATAAAGACGTGTTAATACAGTCGTGTACCTGCTCTTCACTGCAGTTAAAGACATCCAGCAGGTGTATGACGTCTGGCTCGCCACGACCAATCAGAACCGACCGTCTGACGGCCCCTCGCTGTCTCAGCCAATGGAAGAGAAGCAGATCACCATGCCCACGGATTTTGCAGAAGTCATGGTGCGGTTGGCTGTGTTTAATATTGTTGCGGTGTTGTGTGTGTTGACGCACAGCTGAATGTTTGTGTGTGTTGTGTTTGTCAGCTGGACAGTTTTCACTGCTCTCTGTGTGGTAAACACAGTAACAGTGAGCGTCAGTGGATGAAGCACATTACATCAGAGAAACACAAACACAGAGTGTTCAGTGGAGAAGGAGAAGAAGAGAGTCTGGCCTGGAGCTATCGCTTCCCTGGACGCTCTTTCTCTCTCTGTCACAGGTACATCATTCATTAACAGGACTTATGACATCATCACATCAACACCTGTGAGGTTGATGATTGGCTGTGATGTTTGATTGACAGGTTGGAGGAGGGTTGTCTTGATGGTGTGAGTTGTGATTTCGCTCACAGTGAGGAGGAGCTTCAGGAATGGTGCAGACGACGGGAGTTTCTGCGCAGGAGGTTGGATAAAGCCAGAGCAGATATGCTGATATCACCCAGTGACAATAACTTTGGCAACTACACTTTCCTCCTTCAGGACTAAAACACATACAAACATTTGTTCCATATGTGTGTTAATAAACCAAAATCTAAAATGTGTTCAGTTTTCGGTCGTATTATGTCTACATAATTCATTGCACTACTGGACACACATGATTTAATAAACATTTTTCTTAAATAAACATATTAGTGTTAAGAAGTCAGTAATCTAGTCTGTTTTGGCTCAGTCTTGCTTTTGGCAGTTAAGGTTGAGGAACAATATTGGTTTTATGGTTTGGCTACAGTCTGAATGTATACTTCATTGTCAATTATTTTGAGCCATCATTTCTCTATAGTATCAGCACATAGAATTTATTCTCTGTACGTTAATGTAGGTTTCCTCTTTTAGAGACCGAGATTCAAAGCGGTTTGTCTGTTGTACTGTAGATGCTTGCCACTGAAAATGACAAAAACTGTTGCTCTATTAATATCACCGTTAATACTGATTAGAACAAATCTCTAAACATAAATATTACATTTTGTTTGTAATATTTACTTATTTAACATTTGACATTATATCATTTAATATATGACACAGCTGATTGGGTCCTGCCATATTCAGCAGCCAATGAACTCGCTGCTCAACGTTTAAAGAGATGCCCAAAGTTCATCTTATGAAGGGCCAAAAATAAAACTTTAATCAGGGCTGTGGGCCAAAATTAATGTTAAATTATACTGAACTATTTAAGTGGATGACAAGGCGGGCCAAATCAATGGTCACCACCTGCCTTTACATTAAAATGCAGTAATATTTATACCAACAGAGCCATCTAACCTACGTCATTACTTACACAGAATCTCTTGGTTAGACAATAGATAAATTTAGCTTGGACGTCCAGTTCATAGCATATCTTCACTTATTATAAGTGTGACACAGAAACACTAGTTTAGGCACAATATATACGCATCTCTTTACATTCGGTCTTCTAAATTTGGTCTTTCTGCCACTAATAACCAACTTCTGAAACAATACACACACACACACACACACACACACACACAAAACCCCTCAAGACTAGAGTGTGTGCTAGCAGATGTTTTAAACATGATGATAAGAGATCTCTTCTAAAAGCCACAGTGACTGTGCAGGAAGAGAGGCCTAAACATTCAGAAACTCAAACAGTGAATTATTTTAGTAACATCTACTCTCTTAAAAATAAAGGTGTTTCAAAAAGTTCTCTGATGCAATAGAAGAACATTTTTCGTCTAAATGCTTTCATAAAGAACCTTTAACATCTGAAGAACTTTCTGTCTCACAAAAGGTTCTTTGTGGTGAAAAAAGGTTCTTCAGATTATAAAAAGATATAAAGAGATTGTTCTTTTAAAGGACCAGTGTGTAGTTTTTTGGAGGCTCTATTGACAGAAATGGAATATATTATCCATAACTATGTGTTCAGATAAAGATCTTACATATGAAGCGTTGTTTTTATTATCTTAGAATGAGTTATTATTATCTACATACACCTTACATAAAATTCTCCATGTTGTTTCTACAGTATCCCTAAACGGACAAACTGCTCTACAGAACGTGTTTCGTAAATATGTTATCTCTTTTAGGAAAGAAGCGAAAACGTGACGACGTCTTAATCCTCTCACGGCCTCCGTAGCGCTTTGAACAGGAGGGGTGGAGGGAGCACTTAGTTACAATTCGCAACCTCATCACTAGATGCCGCTAACAATACCACACAGTGCCTTTAAGGACCTTTGACTAAATAGTTCTTTGTGAAAACAAACATGGTTCTTCTATGGCATCGCTGTGAAGAACCTTTTAACCTGTTAAACTCATTTTGAGGATTTCCGCCTGAATTCATTTTGGGGATTTCCGCCTGAATTTGGCATACCCATTTTTAAGAGCACATCATGTCCACATACAGTGGTGTAAATGCAATATTTGGTGTCATATTCCAGGCAACCCCTCAAAATTTCATAAAACACTGCTGCAAGTGATAAACATTATTTTATGTGTTGTCAGTCCTAAGAAAAAGATTTTTGATTTTGAGAGAATAAGTCGAAATAAATTTAGGAACTTTTGATATAGTGCACAGCTCTATTGCAGCGCATATTACACACTAAGGCCATGTTCACGCTCGACTTCTTTTTTGAAGCTGCTAGCGTCTGTTTTACATTATAATCCTATGGAGTAAACCGTGTTTTCAAAAAAGTCCTGAGCGTTTTTTTAAACGCCAGCGCCGGCGTCTTTTTCTGCAGCTCAGAGCGTCTTTTGAAATTGAAAAAAGTTCAACTTAAAAAAAAAAAAAAAGCGTCCTACGTCAAGCGTCTTTTTCCACAGCTGGCCAATGACAAGCGAGTAGCGAGACCTGTCGTTTCCATAACAACAGGCGAGGAAGGTGATTGCTCGAGCAAGATTAAGCTCGAAAAAATAAAATGGCGGCCGAAACGCCGGTTGGAGCATAGTTTTGTATAAATGTAAGTTTAATTTAAACTTTCAATAAATTTTATTTCGACTTTTTTACTCTCGAAAAACTGCGAGATTAATCTCAAATTACAATGACTTTAATCTTGACATGGTTTTATATTTTTGTTTATTGCTTGGCCCTAATACTCTTTAGTAGCTTATGCTGGCGCTGCGTGTTCAGTTTCTCCAGATTCCACCCCATTCAGAAATATCATAATCATATCATAATTATAGATATTGTACCAGGTAATTGTAATAGGTTTTTAAAACTCTATTCATTCCTTGTTGAGTTCTCTAATTCTTTCATTTTTTTAGAATATTGCCTACATATTAAGAGTAGCCTACGTTTTACATTTTCCACTTCTCCACAATGCATACATAAAGCCATTTAACCCTGTATGTCCTTTTCTCAATCTTGTTAACATCATTTCCTCCTGTCTTCTCAGATTACTGCACTTTTTAACTATTAGGCCTACCTCTTTCTGAATATAATATAAGTGTCTCCCTTAAAAAAAGAAAAGAGGAAGAAATGGATTCATTTTGTAGAAAACAACCTAATGAAACAGATTTTGTAGCATTTGTGGCTATATGTAATGATGCGGTGCAGTTATTAGATAAAATATTCGATGGATGTGTTGTTTGTTTACATATATCATTTTCATACATCGTAATTAATTCGACTTACTTTCGCTCTGTAGTAAGTTATCAATGAAATGAACTGGATATCCATATTCTACAGAATAAGAGCTTTCATTGGATATATAACTTGAACATGTTGAACATATTTGCAGGCTATGAAAAATTTTCATTTTAAAGGGGGTATAGCATGAGGACATGAGAATTTTCAGGTTATTTTCTGTACAATAAATGCAAAAATGGTGATCTTGTTCAGAAACTAGACACTCTTTCAAATGGTACCACATATGATTGTTAGAGTTACAGAAATACATGTGAACAGAGTTTAACAGGTTTATTTTTAAGAGTGTACCGTTTCCCCACAGCTGAACACAAAGAGGCTTTACTGAATAAGTGCACGATCAGGCATTTATATTACATGTTGTCCTGTGAATAAATGGCTTCTTGATTCTGCTCCATTCATTTAGATTCATTAGAAGTATTTATCTAAACTCTCAATAGCATCCTGCTTTGTGTTTTCCCCCCATTTGTCTGTAGTGTTAATATCCTCCTCGAATGTTTTCTTATAATGACTTTCCAGATCTTTCTGGAATCTGCACACAAACCATTTCCAGTAGGGCAGTTCAGAGAGATCAGGGGTGATGCTCCATTCAGCATAAACTCCTCCTGCTCTTCTGTATTCTTTATGCAAGAAGTACTGATCTGAGTTTACTGTTTTAAAATTGGCATATTCACTTTTCACTAAAGTTGTACAAAAGTTAGCAGAGAGATGGTTTGATTTTGTGTAATGCCACCCATTGAGTCCATTCACTCTGTGGAAAGGAACACTGTGATCTCCATCATGATCTTCTATTGTGTTTGTGCAGATGGCTTTACAGAACGGACACTGAACCCAACAGCAGTGACAGAAATGTTCAATCAGAATCTCATCTGGTCTGTTGTTCAGATCCAGTTTTACATCAAATGTATCTGTGCTGAACTCTTTGCTAATGTCAGACATTACAGGAGGAAGTTCTTTTCTTATAACATCTTCTAGGAGTTTAAAATCATCAACATCATCATGTTTGACTCCACTAAAGTCTTTCACAGAGAATATCAGAACATCTGAGAGCTTCTGTGTGAAAAACATCAACCACAAATCAACATTTCCTTTGTTCTCTTGAACATGTCGAGTAGATTCATGTGCTGCTGTCATGATCTTCTCCTGGAGGAGTTTAATGTTCTGACTCATCTTGGGTTTAACACTGACACTGAACTGATCTCTGATGTACTGATTCACTTCATCTCTGCTGAAATCCTTAAAGTGATCTCTGGGATTTTTAATGTAGTTCATGTATTTGTTAAAGTTCTCCTCTTCTGCCAGTTTCTTCAGGATGTGTTTCTCCAGATTTGATCTGTTTCCATTCAGTGATGGACAGTTTGATCTTATTTCATCTGCTAAATCTCTGGCGGTCTGTTTATAGACACTTTGTTCAATGGGTTCTTTCAGTTTCTGACAGATGATCTCACCAAAAATAGCAGCTGATGTTGCTCCTTGACAGTATTTCTGGAAAATACTGTAGTATTCTCCTTTCTTCTTCTTCAGATAGAGATCAGGATCATTGGCTTCTCTGAACATTCTGTGTTGGTCAGTGAATATCTTGTTTGCTTTTTTAAAAATAGAAAACACCAAATCGATGAAGAATTCATTCTTGAACACATATCTCACTCCTTCCTCGTATGCTATTATTTTTGATTTAATGTAATCTGTGAGTTGTTGAATGCAGCTTTTGTTGTAGACCTTTGAATTAATAAATGATTGAATCTTCTCGTCTGTATGATAAGAAACATCTGAGATCAAGCTTCTTATTTGGATTTCATCTTCTTGATACAAAATATGACCAAACTTCTTTATAACAGATTTAATGACATTTCTTGCAGGTCCTGTAACTCCACTAGATTTCTTTAACTGTACATAATCTCAATGTATCTTGCTCTGTAGTTCATCATCATTAGTTTTTGTAGATAATTCTTCACCAGATCTTCTTCAGCACAAGACTCATGAGACTGTAATGAATGTGATGTTATCTGAAGAACATCTGAAGCTCTCAGTTTATTGTGTCTGTTAAGATGAAGTTGGTCAAAGATATGCTTTACTTTTTCAATAATTTCTTTTTCATTGTGTTGTTCCAATCCTGTGTCTTCTGATGAATACTTTTCAACTATTTCCTGTAAAAGAAAGACCATAATTGATTGACAGTTTGCCATTAACATGTTTTGTCTGAGTTTTTGTTCAAAACAAAACAGATATAAGGAGAACAATGACTTCTAGACTCTGGTTAAAATGTTCTGTGTGCAGGAGCCAACATCATCATTAGGATGTAAACTAATGATTTATTCTATTTATGAAGTAAACTTTTTTTTAAAAGGGCCAGTTCACACAGAATGTATTTTTCTCCTCCACTGTTTTTAAATGTTTTTCCACTTGGAATACGACTGTAGTGGCTCACCGGAAGTCTTAAGACAAACAGCTCAAAGATGGCGGCGCCCATATTTACGTGCAAAATAGGTTCAATTAATTCAGTTCTCAATTAATTAGGACATTGCCCACTAATATCATTCACTATAATTATTTTACTGGTTTAAAAAAAACTGAAGATGAAATGTTATAAAAGAAATCATAGAATGTTTTAATCTAACCCTTCTTATATCCCACATTTAAAAACGTTCATATTAAAGTCATGTATCTATACTTTATATTTACACTTCAGCCAGCAGATACCTCATGATCATATTTCCATTCTCCTGAAGGTGTGTGCTCCACGCTCTTCTTCTTCATTGTAGGCTTATCTTTATAAACAAAAGAAAATGTGGAAAGTTGATGTAGAGTTTAGTTTTTTCTCATCTCATATTTTTTACCCTCTGTAACATCTGTCAAATGATCTATTGCAATAAATCACATCCAGAAAAAAAGTTCGTGTTTACATAATCTATGTCTGTGTATTGTGCACATTTATTTTTTATTTATAAACACATACACATCCATGTATCTATATTTAGAAAATATTTATTTATATATTATACACCAGATTTAAGGTAAAAATGGTCCTTTCCAACCTCTACAAAATACTAGAGTACCTAAAAATATAATATTCATGGCATTTCACATTTTAACACATGCAGACACGCAGAACACTCGACTTAAAAAAAACCCAATGAAAAACATTTTCTTACCTTTTTTATTTGGATTCTTTTGGAATTCACTTTGTCTATTTAACAGTGTGTTGTACATCTTTCCAGTGTAGCACTGCTGTTTATTTTCATTAAACAGAAAGTTAATCTTCTTCATCAGTTCTCTCATCTCTGATCGATTGTTCATGATCTTGCTGCAGGTGTGATATCTTCCTCCACATTTCTTCAGCAGATGCTCCATCATAGTGTTTCTCTTCAGATCATCTTCTATAGAGTCAAACTCTTCTTCTTTATCATAAGTGAAGAGAATCATGACAAACTGAAGAACTCTGTCACCAAATACTCTCTGTAGCCATTCAAGACCCATTTTATCAGCATCAGTTAACTGACCCACACGTACAACAAAGACGAAAGCACAGATTTCCTTTTCATGCATTAGTTTATAAATGAGAAGATTCACTGATTCCAGTTGACGTTCAATGAAGTCAATCATGTTGATGACTGAGACTCGATGCTCTGATATCTTCATCTGTACTGGATCAATCCTGGAGAATTATTTAAGAGGATGTGGTTCTTTTCTCAGTAAAATGTTATCATGACCAAACTGAACTGATGTAGAGTTTCCAAACACAGCAACAGTCAGAGGAGATTCCTTTTTACCTATTGTTAAAAAAACACACACCAAAATGAAAACATCAGTATTACACAAAGCACGTATGGTACTGTTGATTTTTTTCAATTGTTTCTAATCCTTTCAAAAACAGATACAGAATATTCTACATTAATGTGTTTATATATTAGTTTATTATAACCTGCAAACTTTAAAATTGGGAAGAATGTGCAATCAAATGTTTTCAAAATGAACTTTTACAATTTGTCTCTTTTTTCAGAAAATATTTCCAGACTCACCTCTTTCTTCTGGCTGCTGCTTCATTGTGAGAGATTCTTCACACATCAGATGTCGTCTACTGTTCACCTGTATAATGTTCTCTAATGTCTCTTTAAATTCAGAAGGAGAGCTGTTTCTCTCCAGTCTGTAGTGTTTGTTAAGACATTTGTCTATAATTTCTTGTATGTTGTGATTGACATGAGTGTGTGTTGAGTTGTGTGTGGTCAGAACCAGTGTGTGTTCATAAACACTATCAGAGAAAGACTTAAGGATCATGTCCACGTGCTCTTGATCTTCTCTTGAACACTCATCATCATGTTTAAAGATGAGAATGATGACATGAGGTCCTGGATCCGACAGATACACACACTCTCTCAGTGTTTGTGTGATATTATGGGATGTGAGGTTTGGCTGGAGCAGATGAGGACAGTTGATGAGTGTCATGTTTTCTCTTCTGGCTCTCTCACAACAGTGATGATCATCTGAAGGAGATTCACTCTCAAACGCTGATCTTCCTAACATGAAGTTTCCCACTCGACTGTTTCCTGACACATCTTTACCCAGAAGAACAATCCTCACTGAAACACAACAAACACATATTTAATATATTTACTGTTGAAGCAAAACTTGAGAACATTTGCTCACGGGTTTCATAAGCTCAATTGTAAGCACAGATCTAATAAACACTCCTTTTATATGACCAAATCTTCCTGTTTGTGGTTCGGTTAGATGCCTTTGGTCCAAAAGAACCAAACTACAAATATAGTTTTTAACTTTTCTTTGTGACATGTAATGTAATAATGTAGCATGTTTCCCTACTACAGTATGTAAATACTTACTAAAAGGAGGAAAATCAATACTGCATCTTCTCTTGCGAACAGAACTGTGGACAACAGACACTGCAGGAGACAAACACATTACACTTATATTTAACTCTGAGATAAAAACAGTAACAAATATGAATATAAAACACTGTCTGTGTATCTCACCTGTGCTGTCAGTGCAAGACATGTTTCTGTCTTCAGTGTCTTTAATTTAATCTTCACCGTTTTTTTTCTCCACCTTATGGAAGCATTAAATCATTATGGGAATTTCCCTAAACTGTTTACAGTAGGGCTGAAGCTATATCAATTATTTTACTAATCGAGTATTCTACCAAATATTCTTTCGATGAATTGAGTAATCGGCTTAGATGCATCTTTTCTTTATTAAAGAGCTTTAAATGAACAACCAATTTGTTTCCTTTTTTAGAAAAATTCACATTTTTATTGCTGGAATTGACAACCCGATCTCATGAAATGCGTATAAATAACACTTTGCTAGGTGCAAACTCGTAAAATAAGTGCGCCAAATTGCAATTTTACGTGTATATCTACGCCAATCTTTGCATGGAAATGATACGGAGAGCCGCCATTTTGAAACATACATAAAGAGGAAACACTGAAATAATTCAAGTAATAACATTAGCTTTAGGCTTTGGTTTAGGGGAAAAGTTATAATATGCACGCACGAATATTAGGTTTAGGTTTTGGGGACAGGTTAATAAGACAAATATGCATGCGCGATAAAATTGGCGTATCATATGCACGCAAACATTGGCGTATATATACAAGTGAAATTGCAATTTGGCGTAGGCCTACTTATTTTACGAGTTTGCACCTAGCAAAGTGTTATTTATACGCATTTCATGAGATCGGGCTGTAATTGCATAATAATATATTAACTATCTGTGAAAACCAAATCCATTTAGTACATTTAATTGCCATTATATTCAAACTGCAAATGCAAATATATAAATAAAATATTTATAATGATTAAATATGAAAAATCAATTTTAAATGAAAAACATAAAACAACTTAATAACTTCAGCTCATGCATGACATCTTTACTGTGTTGGATGGCTTTGTGGCTTTTTTAAGATGCTAAAGTTAATGGACAGAACGGTAACTTGGAACAAGAACAAAAGTGTGTGTGTGTGTGTGTGTGTGTGTGTGTGTCAGACTGAGAGAATGAGACAATCGACATAACGACATCATAACTGCCTGTCGACGCGGACAACGACGCAGAAGTATAAATGAAAACCAGCGCGTTGCCAACGTCAATCAGCCTTAAGGGGCTTATACCTTTTTGAGGATTTAAAACACTTGATTTCACAAACAAGAAGAGTATACTAGTATTATGGCTTTTAAAAATGTGCGTAATTTGACACGGTAATTCCATTAAATGTTCTGAAGCGCTCGTTGCGCGCTACGGTTAAACAGCTGATCCTGTCAACAGGTGACAGTGTTTCAACAAACATTTATTTTCTCTTCGAAATTAACAACTTATTTCTAAGTTCCTATAATACATTTTGACTCTTCAACGTATCGTGGCAGTTTTGTAGTTTTTGTGCAAACTTTAATAAAAACAGTTCCTTCATGGAGTAAAGTGGGATATACTGTCCTTTTTCTTTTTAAAGACTTATAGATTGCCACAGGAATGCCGAATTGTTGAAGGTTAACACGTAAGTTCCCTTGACCAAAAGCCTATAGATTTTATAACAACAAAGGTTTGTAGAACTTGCATGTTTTGTCTATCAAGCATAATACTATCCCTGTGGTAGGCTACTCGTAGCAACTTTAACCTAAAAGTGGAGTAAACTGATGTTAAACCCATTGCTTGTGTCACAACTTGTATAACTAACCTGTGACTGCTCAACATTTGCTATTTTGAGACTTTGCAAGCTGGTCAATGACACAGATGTCTCCAATCAAATGAGCGGAGACTGTCATTGATCCGCTTGCATAGTCTTAAAATAGCGAGTGTTGAGTCACAGATTCTGCTCGCGGACTGCGTTTTGCTCCAGGGGCATGTTTTGGTAAACAAAGCCTGTCAAAACTAGCCCAAACACCACAAGTCTATGCCAAGTCTCATACATACATAGCCTACTTTACAGCACTGTTATGCATTAGACACGTCAATCAATAAAATAATTGTACAGTAGCAATCATAGACATAGTATATTTACATAAATAAAATCATCATCTTACCTTTACAGCTGATAAACAAAATCCTTTTTGAAGACGGCACTATTTGAATGAACTATTTACAGATCTATTGTCCAATTTAGTTTTATTATTGTTTAACTATACATTTGGCAGAGTAAATCATTTTAATGCAATTATGTCACCTTCAATTTCTGAATATGTCACATTTCAATCCGCGGAATAAAATCAACCCGCGGAGTCAGTTTGAAAGTTCCCAGTTCAGCTGGCAACCCTATCTGCGCGCTCGCGAGGTTTTGTTTCTGCTCGTGGAACTGTTCTGCGCGCGTGCATTAAATGCGCACGTTTAGTTAGACTAAATAAACGCCATAGAATGCGACTCTCTTACGTGTCATTGAGGTCTTGTTTTACGGAATTTTGCTGATCAAAAGGCAGATTTTCTTTGAAGTGCTGGAAAAGTGCGACTGGACTCACACAACCCAACGAAATAACAGCCGGATCACTTCTAATAGGCTAACATAGCTGTCAATCAAGATTATAAAACAGACGCAAGTAAACGGGGCACTGCGCTTTTTTCGGCATTAAAACACAATAAAGTTTACATTTCCCAACACATTTCAATGATTTACGATATACGTGGAGTACAAAAACATCATGTCTCTAGATTGTGTTAAAATCACAATATTTATAGGCTACTTAAAAAATAAATCTTTGTCATAGCAAATTGTGAAATATTCATTCATTGTGCCTGTTATTCTTGGAAATACATATTTGGTGATATGTTATGAATATACAATGAATATACAACAGCATAATAAATTAAACCACGTTTTGGTAAATCGAGAATAAAACACAGACATCTGAAGATGGTATGGAGAACCATTTTATTTGAATCACCAAACAAAACATCCAAGGTAATATTAATAAATTTACATAACATGAAAAAATCAAGGTTTTCATTAGGGAAATTGCTTTTTCTGTCATCATTTGAGTTTTTCTAGAGAGTTCAGAACACAGCATACAGATATACTTGAAAACAGACCATTTTAAAGATAATAAATAGAAAGCTAACACACATCTCACCCACACCACCACATCACGGAACAACCCTGACACCACTGTCAACAAAAACCGTAAGGAGTGTCGATCAGACAACTGGGGGCCGTAAGCAAACGTGCGAGGGGCCCTTGTACAAATAATTGATATTAGATATAAACATAACTGTAAACTATGAAAAATGATAAATCAATTAACACACTTAAATGAATGAGGATTGACAGAAAAAAACATTATACTGACAGTAGCCTTGTGCAATGTGGCTTTCCTGTGGCTCAGTGGTTACATCATGGCGCAAGCAACACCAAGATCATGGGTTCAATCCCTGGGATTGCACATACTCATGTATAGTATAATGTCATGTAAGTCGCTTTGGATAAAATGCATAAAAGTAATGTGACATTTGATTGACTAAACACGTGGCTCTGGAACATCTAGCTGTCAAAAAAAACTATAAAATGCAAATGCTGCTTTTACGAATAATGAGTGATTTACTAACCAAAATTAAGAAAGCTAAGCATACAAAAATACATCATTAACTCTCTTAATATGATGACAAACATAAAAATGACATATTATCATTGCTAAACGAAATACAGTGGACAAATACTTACATATGCAGTTTTCACAAACACCTGGAGAAATGAATGTTAATATAACAGAATAAAATCTTCTGTCTAGAATCAGAGATAAACTCATGTTTTGTACATAAGCAGTTCACTACACATTTATTTACATCTACTTACAGAAGACTATACTAAATATTTTGGGCAAACACAGAGCTCAACAATAATGCTCAATATAATCTGATTATATTGATCAGCCAAGTTCTACATCATCACGAAATGTTATTATTAGCACCGCAGTAGCGAACCGTACGTGGCTCTTGAACCTGGGCCCTCTCACCTCCTTCCCTCGCAAGGGTAAAAAACAAACTACCTCTTAAACAATTACGAGTCTAGCCCATTCTTAAAAATGCAACAATAAAATAGCACAACGAGTGTTAAAATAAAAAATGACCGCAAAATGTAACCAAAATCTTTACAAATAATTGCACCATCATCACAACTGCTTCAGCGGAACAAGGACAACTGGCCAGTAAAAAAAACCATGTAACTTAAGCGACACATCATCATGACAGAATTCATAGTAAAGCAAACTAGCGACGGACACTTCAGAACCAGACAGTTAACAGCGATCGTGGCATTTTGCCCCAATCCAGCAATGTAACAAAAGAATATTATTAGATTGGTATAGAAGCACCGTAATAAATTTTAATTATGAAAAATGTAATTATTATGCAGAATTGCAGTAAGTATGCATATTTGTATAGATCGAACAATAAATCTGCAAAATGTATTTTCTAAAATAATAACAGTGTCAGAATTGGCCTATTAGATTTGACTCAACTTACCCTTTGCTCATCGAATAGACTAACTTTACGTTACTTGAAAACAAAGTCCTTCTGTACTTTTGGATAAAGTGGTTGATGGCGGGGTCATGCAACTGAAGATCCTTTGCTTTCATATTGATCAGCAGTTCTTTCTTGATCGCAGTTAAGGTCAAGTCTGACAGTCGGAAAATCCTAATATGGAGAAAATGTGGTCGTTCACATTTCGAAAGACTGAATAGTCAGTTTATTTAAACAGAAATTTAATTTATTTTATTTAAATGTTGATTACCAAATTATGAATCTCTAAAGTAAATAGAAAAAAATTATGACTTTAATAAAATATTATATATAAAAAATTACATTCAAACATTTTAAATTAAAAATTATAAATCAGAATCAGAAAGAGCTTTATTGGCAAGAATGTTTTCACATACAAGGAATTTGTTTTGGTCACAGGAGCTTCCATACATAAGTGTAAACATAAAAGAATTAAAATAAGAATAAAGAATAGTACAGTAATAATAAATAGGGTGAATATACTAGGCATAAAGTGACATATAGTGAAATATAGTTACTATATCATATTAACTATATAAATATAGTTTTAACAAAAGTTTAGGTCATCAGAGAGTTCCTATAGGGCCCTGACGGTTCCCCTCTGTTATTAATATATTCAAGTGAAAAAATATGTGAAAGAAAACTCAATCTGGTTCTGTGAGCCTAAGCATTACATGTTTAAAGCTTGAAAGTATTTTATCAACAAGTAGCCCTCTAGATGATTTTATCTCTTCAGGTAACCCTCGCTTACAAAAGGGTTGGAGATCCCTGGTTAATATTTATTAACATCTTTGCTTTATACATCAGGGCCCATTTACATGAAAAAATCCTAGTTTCTCCTAGTGATAAAATTCTAAGAAAGTTCTTAGAAATGTGAGGGTTTTCCCCTAAATGTCAGAAAAGATCCATTGTAAAGAAAAAAGTAATTCATAAAGCATCTTAACCCTTAAAAGAGCTCTTGAGGTCCACAATTGTTAGGAGCAGCGATGATGACTTTTAAGAGGCTAAAGAGTTTCTTAGCAGAGAAAATGGACAAAAGAGTAATATGTAAAAGTTAATATGACACAATAACGCATTAGATTGTGCAGAGATTATGTTTGTGACTGATAACATGCTAACATCTCGCCAGAAATAGAAGTAAACACTTCATTAACATATTGGGCATCTGGAAAAATGCAACTATGCAGCAATGATGGTTCTGTCCTTCTGTAAGATGTAGAAAACAACCTAATAAAACAGATTTAGTAGCATTTGTGGCTATATGTAATGGTGTGATAAAGTTATTAGATCAAATATTTGATTAATGTGACACTCTAAGCTTTATATGAGAGTTACAGAAATACATGTGAACATTAAAGAAATATCTTTGTGATGTCATTTGGCTTTTAACAGTTTAAAGGACACAGAAGCAGATGTAAGTTTGCTCTTCAGTCTGTGATGATTTAAACAGTAAATGATACAGGTTATGAAGGTAAAAGTGTCTTGTGTCCTTTTCTGCTATGTTTGTGTTTGTCTGTTTTATGGCTAAATGGTCTGGATTGTGGCTTTTACATTTTAATGTAATGCAGTGGAACTAAAAGCAATGCAGTAAATGTCTGTGCTTTAAATAGTAAGAAAGGGTTTTCAAACTATGAATGTTGTTTTAATAAAGACATTAAAACATTAAAATGCACTTCAACCCACGGTTGGACATTTTCTAGATGAATTTAAACCAGCAGTTGGGTTTGTCCATATTATCCTCAACAACAGCTGAAATAACCCAACATTTATATAAGAGATTTGTTTTTATGAATTTCATCATATTACATGAATTAACTTTCATTTTATAGAGAAAAGTGAAAGAACACTTCATTTCACAGAATGTGGTTCAATATTAGAAGTTCAACTTCCGGTTTTGCCAAATCAGCATTCACACTCACAGATGAAAGCGATATTCTTATTTCCTGTTTCACCAAATCAAGATGCTGTGCAAAAGTTCCTGACACATACTGAACAAACACTGTAACAAATATATATCGAAACATTTGGAAATAAAGAACGAGCCGTGAATCTTTTTGAGTCTTTATTTGTGTGTACATGTCTAAATATAATCAAACATTTATATGCACTGCACAATTGGAAGCATTACGTCAATACGTTATTTCTTTTGATAAACACTTCATTTGCCTCGTGATCTCAACATCCCAAAATAATAGAGCTACTTGACAATAAAGTAAAAACTTCATTCATTCTTCCATCATTCAGCAGTGAGGATTATGTTTAAATGAAGGTTTGAGAGCATAAATGTCATCAGAAAAACACTCGGATGAAGCCGTTGTGTTAGTAGCAGTTACTAATCTATCAACAAATTGACAAAAGCTTGAAGTAATTCATCATCTACTGTATGCAATGTTTGTCATATTCCAGCTCTTTATTTTTGATACAGAAATATCATCTTAAACACATTGAACTTAATGCATAATGAGTTAAATCAATCTAAAAGCATTTCTTGTGATTATACATGTGATTTATTATTGATTAAAGTTAACATAATGCAGCCCTTTACATTTGAACTTGAATAAAATCTTCATCAAATGTAGAAATCAATTTGTCTTGATATTAAAGATCATTTTCTTTGGTGTCCACTTTTATTTTAGTGTAACTGACACCTTTAAATTTGCCTTTGGTTTGATATGTGAACTCTGAGCCGTTATCACACATGACCTTCACTGTGCCGGTGTACGGGAGATCAAAACTACATCTGCCAATCGTGATGCGAAGATCCACTTTCTTCCTTGGTGGAACATCTATCTTAAAAGATTGTTCTTCTGTTCTTTCTTCAATATGTTCTTTACTGTAAGTGTTTTCAGTCCCAACCTCAATACTGAATCCTGTGGAAACCTCGATGATATTTGGAATGCCAGCCTTCACCTCCATTGAGAATGTTTTTGTGATGCTTTCTTTTGTAGACCATGAAGATGATTTGGTTGTTTTCTTTGAGCTTGTAATGGTTTGCTCTTGATTGACGGAGGTTTCATTCTTGTAAGTGCTCGATTTGATTTCTTCCAGAGTGACGTTTGGGGAGATCAGGGCAAGAGTGGGATAGCTGACATTAGTGAGAATAATTGACTGAATATTATTGAGAAATAAAAATCCCATGGAGTCGATGTCCCACCCACATCTTCCCACAATGCCCAGACACAATCCAGAGCCGACATCTATGGGATATTCTGTTTTCAATCCCCAGCTTGTCATTTTCACAAAGAAATTTTTGGAATAGTTGGTTGCGAATTTAATGGCTCCGAGACGCGTCCCCGCTCCGTTTCCCCACAGTGACATTGAGGTGATGAGCTCGCCGGGATTTAACACAAACTCTTGATATGATCCTTCAGGTCTTCCAAAGGTTTCCTCTCTTCCATCTGTAAGCCAAGCCCGGACCGCCTTCACCTGTGATCCTCCCACCCAAACCCACATCCTCTGTAAACTGGAACCATTATTTTTTCCAATGAAGGAAAATTCATGACCTCCATTACCACCAATCAAGCACAAAGTTGTTGCCATTTTTTAGGGATTTGATCTAAAAAATTGCAACACGGGTTAATAAAAGTATTGTCCAAGCAATCAAAGAAACAAAAAGAAAAAAGTATTTTTTACTAAAGTATTAAACTATAAGCTTTTGGCATACTTGTTAAGTGCACTTACTTGAAAGACTGTAATGTGCTGAAATGTGTCTGAAGAGCTGATCATCTGGTGATTTCTGTTCACCCTGACAGCTACTTTTATATTGAACTCATGATGTCCTCTTTAAACTGAGCATGTGCAACATTACACACAATAATTTGCAAACAAAGCACATTATGAAGAAAAATCATCAGAACTCATGATCATGAGAAAATCATGAGAAATATGACTTGCATAATAATGTGAAAAAGTGGAACAACATCTTTAAGTAGGTTTTCCATTTAGTTATCTGAAAGGATGTGAAAAATAAAACAGAATTAGATTTTAGAAGAAATTAGAAGAACAAATAAAGATTTTATGGTTCGATGTAATTTTACTGTGAATGTAATTTTAATGTTACAATAAAAACATTTTATTCAAAAACACTTTACAATTAAATCTTTTACAATTAAATTCTTTTTAATTAAATCGAGCAGTCGTGGCCCAGTGGTTAAGAGTCGGACTCGTGACCAGAAGGCCTTTGATCAAGGCACCTTAACCCCGTTTGCTCCCCGGGTGCTGCAGTGTTAGCTGCCCACTGCTCCCGGTGTATGTGTGTTCACTACTTGAAGTGTGTGTGTGTTCACTACTTGAAGTGTGTGTGTGTTCACTACTTGAAGTGTATGTGTGTTCACTACTTGAAGTGTGTGTGTGTTCACTACTTGAAGTGTGTGTGTGTTCACTACTTGAAGTGTATGTGTGTTCACTACTTGAAGTGTGTGTGTGTTCACTACTTGAAGTGTGTGTGTGTTCACTACTTGAAGTGTGTGTGTGTTCACTACTTGAAGTGTGTGTGTGTTCACCACTTGAAGTGTGTGTGTGTGTTCACCACTTGAAGTGTGTGTGTGTGTTCACTACTTGAAGTGTGTGTGTGTTCACTACTTGAAGTGTGTGTGTGTTCACTACTTGAAGTGTGCGTGTGTTCACTACTTGAAGTGTGCGTGTGTTCACTACTTGAAGTGTGCGTGTGTTCACTACTTGAAGTGTGCGTGTGTTCACTACTTGAAGTGTGCGTGTGTTCACTACTTGAAGTGTGCGTGTGTTCACTACTTGAAGTGTGCGTGTGTTCACTACTTGAAGTGTGCGTGTGTTCACTACTTGAAGTGTGTGTGTGTGTTCACTACTTGAAGTGTGCGTGTGTTCACTACTTGAAGTGTGTGTGTGTTCACCACTTGAAGTGTGTGTGTGTTCACTACTTGAAGTGTGTGTGTGTTCACTACTTGAAGTGTGTGTGTGTTCACTACTTGAAGTGTGTGTGTGTTCATTACTTGAAGTGTGTGTGTGTTCACCACTTGAAGTGTGTGTGTGTTCACTACTTGAAGTGTGTGTGTGTTCACTACTTGAAGTGTGTGTGTGTTCACTACTTGAAGTGTGTGTGTGTTCACTACTTGAAGTGTGTGTGTGTTCACTACTTGAAGTGTGTGTGTGTTCACTACTTGAAGTGTGTGTGTGTTCACTACTTGAAGTGTGTGTGTGTTCACTACTTGAAGTGTGTGTGTGTTCACCACTTGAAGTGTGTGTGTGTTCACTACTTGAAGTGTGTGTGTGTTCACTACTTGAAGTGTGTGTGTGTTCACTACTTGAAGTGTGTGTGTGTTCACTACTTGAAGTGTGTGTGTGTTCATTACTTGAAGTGTGTGTGTGTTCACTACTTGAAGTGTGTGTGTGTTCATTACTTGAAGTGTGTGTGTGTTCATTACTTGAAGTGTGTGTGTGTTCACTACTTGAAGTGTGTGTGTGTTCATTACTTGAAGTGTGTGTGTGTTCACCACATGAAGTGTGTGTGTGTTCACTATTCACTGGATGGGTTAAATGCAGAGGTCACATTTTTGGTATGGGTCAGGTCACTTTCATTCATTAAAAAATACATTGTTTTTTAAAAGTATCTTTTTTGTTATTTACCTCAAATCTTCTTGTGTTCAAAATGGCCACTAGAAAAACAAGCAAGGTCTGGGAGTATTTTGATTTACAAGATGGTGGAAAAGTTTTATGAAATCTCAATTGAATCTCAGTGAAACTCAAACAGCTCAAACCTGGCTGCAAGATACGTCAAGTCCTCAAGTCATGACAAGAGAACAACCAGCACAACACAACACAGCACAACACAACACTGTACAACAAACACAAACTTACACAACACAACACACACAAACTGACACAACACAACAAACACAAACTTACACAACACAACACACACAAACTGACACAACACAACAAACACAAACTTACACAACACAACAAACACAAACTTACACAACACACACAAACTGACACAACACAACACACACAAACTGACACTATATGGCAGGATCCTGTCACTCTCACTGAGAACTTTAATCAATACTTTGCTCTTTTTCTACTTGTATTGATATGTATATAGATACTTATATACTTTTATTTTATTTCTATCTTAACCTAGATTTGTACAGAATGTTTATATTTAATTTTCCTGTGCTTTGGCAATGTAAGATTTATTTTATAAAGCTTCTTTGAATCTTAAATCTAGGATCCACACCTCACCCTGTACCCCCAACTGGTCCTTCTCCCCGTCTCACTCAGCACAAGACACCCAAAAGATCACCTAAGAACTACACACATGATCACACATAACACATACACAAAACATACATATGCTTATTTGGTATCATTTCAAAGGTCTCAGTGCGATTGGTACAATGATCTTATTTCTACTGCAGTAGAGCATCAACATAGGTTTGAGTATCTAAGATATTCTGCTCACTGCTGAGTGTCTTTAATTCCTTTCCTGAGGGTCTTCACATGTAAATGCCCATTTGTGGTATTTAAGGGAAGCTGGCAAAATGTTCAGGGGAAATTCTAGGGAGAAGAATCCCATAGTGCTGTGTGTTCTTTGAAGAATCTGTAGCCAGATCTCTCGCACAAATTACTGCAATATTGAATTGATATTGATTGACAATTGATTATTGAATTGAATTCTGAATTATGTTTTTTATACCTGGCTATTAAATTGTAAATAAATTGTTATGGTTGAATCTAACTCTACATTTCTCTGAACTCTTTTACTCTATCATTTCTTGTTATTTCCTAGTTACCGCAAATCCCCATTCAGGTTAGTGATGAACTAAAATCCTGTCAAGGTGGAGCACAGATGCACATCAGCTGAGACTTTTAGAAGAAACGACTAACATCTTGACACTAGTTAAGTGCACTTAGAATGTGGAGATTCAATGATCCGTTCAGAACAGCACGAATGTTGTCTGTCTGATCTGAATAGGATGAGTCTCAACCTCAGATTATTGTGATATTGTTTTATCTAAGTTATTCATAGGAAACTATGGCATGATTATATAAAGCTGCCAGTAGAGACGGTAAGGTTGGTCTATTGATCTCTTTTGGGGTGGTCATGAACCTCTGGTTAAAATAATTGTTACTCTATTTAAGTTCTTACAGTCTAAGCCGACCACAAAAGGTACGTTTTAGCAATGAGTTGCAGGGAGCAGCCACCTTAACGTTTTTCTTTAATTGTTCAAAAATAAAGTGTAAAAAAATCCCATAAAAAATCTGACATTTTCCTGCAGTTGGGGCGCCAGAAATAAACCTGTAAAATTTTGTGTTTTTCCTGTTTTTCTTTACGTTTTTTTTAACCTATTTTAAAAATGACATGAAAAAAACAAACAAACTATACAATTCCATAAAATGTCAGGTTTTTTACATTATACGCGGACAATCTGTAAAAGATAAATTCTGTAAAACTATGTGTTTTTTACAGTGTATGCTATGCACTCCTACCGCCTGTATACAAATGACAAATAAACGTCATGTTTGTAAAAAAATCTCTCTTTGTGTTTGTCAGATGAGAGAGTTTAACCTTCTGTCAGTGAGCTAACAATATACAACATCACAATAATAACAATCAATGATAATATAAAGATATTTTCTCTGTGTTGTTCAGTGTTGTGATAGTACAGTTGTGGTTTGGTGACATGAAGGGTTTTTGACAGGATGCTGTGGTCGCAGTAAAATCGAAGTCTGTCTCTGAATATATCTCATGTGTTTCTCAATGAATCTGACCTGCGTGTGTTTGTCTGTAACCGTTAAGTTGTGATCCATCACATTACTTTCAATAATAAAACCACGAAACCAAGACATTATTAACGGATATTAACAGATGTTTGTGGGGTTGTTTATCTTCTTAAAGGAGCTACACAAGATGCAGATTCCCAATCCTACGGTTTTATTCAAGGTGACTAACATATGAGACAACACAGGAGCATCAATATAAATCAGTAATGCAAGAGAGTGTTTGTTCATATATGTGTGTAGATGTGTGTATAGAAATCACACACACACACACACACACACACACACACACACACACACACACACACACACACACACACACACACACACACACACACACACACACACAATCAGGCACGTACACACATTTAAGAAACTGGAGTCACACAGTTCAAATATGTCAATGTTGCTCAATGCACCTCCTAAACCACAGGAAATGACCTCATCGCTTCACGGGGGACTCTGATTGGCCAATATATATCAGGAAAAAAGATTTTTAAGATTCATATGGAGAGCTGC
Source organism: Oreonectes daqikongensis (assembly GCA_026939265.1). NCBI lineage: Eukaryota > Metazoa > Chordata > Actinopteri > Cypriniformes > Nemacheilidae > Oreonectes > Oreonectes daqikongensis. The sequence goes on from JAOTQM010000660.1 coordinate 180,868, forward strand.
ATGGAAAAACGTCGCGCGCACATTTTCCACACAGGAGGTTGTTAAGGGAAGTTTAAGACATGTTGTGTGTGTTTGACAACACAATATTTCCATTTCTGCAGTGCAAAAAAACAGAAGTATTAAATTTAGACATCCTGACCCACTTCAACATTACTAAGATCATTCTGACCGTGTGTGTGTGTGTGTGTGTGTGTGTGTGCGTGTGTGTGTGTGTGTGTGTGTGTGTGTGTGTGTGTGTGTGCGCATGATTTATGTTTCACAGGAATGAGTGTCAGTTGCTCTTTATCTGCCATTAAACCAACAACTGAGATCACTGCCCTCCAACATACAACACACACACACACACACACACACACACACACCTACACAGCTCACGTACACAACACACACACACACACGCATTCACGCACGCACACACACACACGCACGCACGCATACACACACACACCACACACACACACACACACACACACACACACACACCTACACAGCTCACGTACACAACACACACACAGCTCACGTACACAACACACAACACACACACACACGCACGCACATACACACACGCGCACACACCTACACAGCTCACGTACACAACACACACACACACGCACACACGCACACACGCACACACGCACGCACACACACACACACACACACACACACAAATGCACACACACACACACACACACACACACACAAATGCACACACACACACACACAAATGCACACACACACACATACAAATGCACACAAACCACACACACACACACACACACACACACACACACACACACACCTACACAGCTCACGTACACAACACACACACGCACACACACACACAAACACACACACACGCACACACACAAACCTACACAACTCACACACACACACACACACACACACACACAAACCTACACAGCTCACGTACACAACATACACACACACACAATATTACAGTTTTTTCGATTGCTAAACAACAGTGAGCACAACTGGAGTCACATGTGCAAAACTCTAACTACAGTCTGCACATCAGCAGTTCATGTGGACCAAACTCTAGTTCGTTTTTCATTGCTTGAACACAGTTTTCAAAACTCTACACACTTATCCACGACTTTAACCACAACCTGCACAACACTGTGGATTTACAGCACTTTGTTCAAATGCTAACACACTGCTGTCAAAACTGTGAACCACACCTTCAAAACAGAATAGATTTCAAACACTACTCTGCAGCTGTCACAGATTGGTTTGCAGCACATCACAGATTTATGGTTTTGTACCTGTCTGCATATTCACCCTTTCCTCAACCCAATAGAGGAGTTTTTCTCTGCCTGGAGGTGGAAAGTGTTTCATCACCACCCACATGACCAAATGTCTCTTTTGGAAGCCATGCGTGCCGGATGTGAGGACACGAGTCCAGAGGACTGCCAGGGATGGATAAGGTACTCCAGAAGGTTCTTCCGCAGGTGCATGGCAAGAGAGAACATTAGATGTGATGTTGATGAAAACCTGTGGCCTGATGCTAGAGAGAGGCAGGATTAGCCCCTCAATTATTTGTTCGAATTACAGTATTTACTTTAAGTTTCTATCTTTTTTTTCTCATTACTGTAATTCTGTAAATTACTACAGACTATTGAAGCAAACTGCTAATTTTCATTTACCTTAAAGAATTGTTATGTTCAAAAGATTTTAATAAATCATGTGAAAGAATGTCACTCTTTTCTTTGAAGAAAATATTACTTTGTATGAAGTCACTGAAATTGTTTAAGCTGTAAAGATGAAAAGTTTGTATTTTCTGTATTGGTGTTTAATGCTAGTGTTTTTATTCTCAGTGTGTTCTGAGTGACAGTGTGTGTTAACTCAGTGAGGGTTGTGCATAGTGTTTGGCTGTAGTGAGTCTGTTTCGAGTCTTGTGTTAAGAGTTGTGTTGCTTGGAATGAGTTTTGCAGGTGATGTGAACTGTTTAGCTCAGGTGACTGTTGGTAGCGCAGACTGTAGTTAGAGTTTTGCACATGTAGCTCCAGTTGTGCTCACTGTCATTTAGCAATCAAAAAAAACTGTAATTACACAATATTTCCATTTCCGCAGTACAAAAAAAACAGAAGTATTACAAATTTAGACATCCTGACCCACTTCAACATTACTAGGATCATTCTGACTGTGTGTGTGTGTGTGTGTGTGTGTGTGTGTGTGTCTTTTTTGGCATTAAAACTCAATAAGGTTATTAATGAATTAAGTATGATAAAAGGACATTTCCAAATGATTTCACTAAATTTGAATCCCAAAGTTACAGTGTCTTGTTTACAATAATGTTTTTTATTTGGTACACGAGGGGTACACTAAATTATGAGATAAGAAGTCATAATTATGAGATTAAAAAATCGAAATTATGAGATAAAAAGTCATAATTATGAGATTAAAAGTCGAAATTATGACATAACAAGCGTACACACTAACACACTAGAAACTCTTGCCATTTTATCATGCAGATTCTTGAAATTCCACCCCAGGCAGATTTTTGGCTATTGGCTATTTTTTCATCTTTTATGGGCTTTTATTGGCTGCTTTTTCTACATTGTTTGTTCCATAGCCGTCTGATAAAAGAAATTAATGTTGCCACAATTATATTTTTTTCTACAAAAGTTTTCAAACATTTAAACGCACCTTCAAATTAAATAGATTTAAAGAACATGAGAAACACTCCAGTCAAGTGTTTCAGAACTTTAAAAGGGCAGGGTATTTTTTGCCCCCCAAAATCAAACATAAAAATTTGGAGAATTGGGTTCACAAATCTATATGGTATTACTACAGCTGTATGTTTAACAATAGAAACGGTCACAGAAACACTCTTGAATATAGTGATTTTAATGGTCTCTCTGTGTTTTAGGTGGCATGTTATCTGATGAATAGGAACCAGTGGAACACCTTTCAGCAGTTCATAGATCTTTTGTTGAAAGGATCATATACATTGAATATGAGCCAAAACACACAATATTTTGTCATTGTTTTGCTGTGGAGTCCTTCAGGTTCCTGCAGGGCTCCATCATCTCACAGGACCTGAAGTGAGAGACCCACAAATGTTCTGTACGTGTGCATTAATCACTGTCAGGTTTTCCTCGTCACAAGTGGACAAGAACGGAAAGTCCAGACTGCTGAAAAGATTCTTTGTGCTCTTTTGCTCACCCTTGTAAAGTGCAGGAAAAATCATTACAAACTTCACACCCTGGACACAACACCTTTGAACTGTTGCCCTCTGGCCGGTGCTTCACGAGTATTAGAGCATCTGGGAATATAGCTTTTTATAAATATGAATATTCACTGATTTTCATATCTATTTCACATATAGTACTTCTGTACAATTGTCTATTTTAAATTTGATTTAATTTATGTTTATATATTTTCTACTCCGTTTTATGATTATGTGTCTGCTGCACTGGAAGCTTCAAGTACCAAACACAAATTCCCTGTGTGTGCAGGCACACCACGCAATAAATTGCTTTCTTATTATTTCCTATTTGTATTTCAGCAAAAACAAGAAAAAACACATAGTAATTTCCAACATTTAAACCCATGGATCACTTTCTTTTCAGTGATTTCTTAAGTCTCTAAAAACTGAAAACAAATAACTAATATATATGTATACATAATCTCAATTGGTTTGTAAAAGAGATGCACTTACACCATTTTAACCAGCGGATGTCGCCAGAGTTCGACGTTGTTTTCGCACTGCGCATGCGCATGTTATGTCATAATTTCGACTTTTGTATGCCATAATTTCGACTTTTTATCTCATAATTATGACTTTTAATCTCAAAATTTGGAGATTTTTTTATTATTAGCACAACAAAATTGCACATGTCTAAAACCTATTGTATGTTTCAAAATCAATAAATAATTAAATAAATATATACTGTACACTTAAAACATGTGAAAGTTTTCCAGATGCATTTTGTTGTGCAATTCTAGTTGAGCAGTCTTTTGATTTCTTCCATATCACTGGAGTAAAGTTCATGTACTGATGCTTTTGTGATAATACCTGAGCGTATAGCTTTGAGTCTGCTGGGACGGCTCACCTGAAGGCCCCTGGGCGTAGCTTTGACGACATTTTGTAGTTAAATTTATATTTAATTATTGTAAATTATATTTAATACTATGCTTTGCTTCATGTAAATAAAATGTAAAGACTGCAAATGAAAGATAAACGTTCCTTGTTTATATTTGTATTTATGTTTTATTCTGCAATTTACCGTGAGATTGTGTTGGATGTGCGGTACGCCATTGTTCGTAGGGCACTTTGGACAAAGACTAGAGAAATTTACCCTGAGGTTAAAGTTGAAAAGGTACGAGCCGCAACAGCAGTTTTCGTTTTCCTTGTGGTTTGCATTTCTCTGATTTGAATCTCTTAACATCACATACACAAACAGCAAGCTCCAATTTAATGTTCTTAGTGTTTAAATACTAACATATTGGCCCGGTTTCACTGACAAAGCTTAAGCCAAATCCTAGACTAAAATTCTGTTTCTGTTTTCAATGTTGCAGCTGCCAAACTATCAGCCATTATTATTATTCATTTACTGACTAAAGCGGATTTTTGCATTGACCAGTGTAATTTACTTACATAAACCCAAAGCGGTGTTTATCATGTTCTTTCTATTATAAGAAGTGTTTTCCCTGTCTGATCTGGGATCTGTATAATAATATTTGGTTAATATAAGGATTGGTGAGCTGTTAATGGTGTTATCCTGAACACAGAAATATTTATGCATATTTACGCTATTTTTACAACAGTGATGATAAATGATGAAAAATGAACACTCGTGTTTCTTTCATACATAAATTTGAATTGATCTTAACAAATGAGTTTCAAGCAAAGCAGAAGGAAACAAAACATCTTCAGTGAGCACTAGAACATCAGGTCATTAGATCATTTGAATTTGTATTACACAATACATTATGGTTTCATTTATCTACATACTGATCATGTCTCAATCATTTCTATATATTTATACCATGGTCTGTTAGAATACTCGATTCTGATTGGCTGGAAGATGTGCATTAAAACCATTTAATGCATGGCTAGTTATGGATTATCCCTTACAGATATAACGTTTTTATATTATGATGAAGAGCAAAAATCTTCCTTTTTTCTGAAGTCATCACCTGACTGTCCCATCTCAAATTATTCTGGATGATGAAGCTCAAGACGCCAGGTTTCCTTCCAACATCATGGAGGTCTTCAGTCGCCGAGTGTGTTGAGGAGCAATTTTCATGGGTTCTAGATTTGGTGTCATTTCATTTACGTAGCAAACTGCTCACAAACTCTATATCGCTGTAAAAAGCTGGGGCTAAAATAACAGTAAAATGACATGTTTTTCATATTACTTTTCTGTATTAGATGACTTTTGACCGACCAAACAGACACCTGATGACTCATTTTTATGACACAAGATCTTTAGGTTCATTGTTAGTTTTGCATTTGTACCTGATTTGATTTGTTAATCAGACTTAAAATGACAGCCGGAGGTGAGAAAAGAAGTGTTTTCCTAAAGATTCAATCACATGTCAAACAAAATCCTCAAACTGCCGCTGATGACATCATGAGGATGGAAAGTCAAATGTCCAGAGGGATATATTGATGTATTGATAAAAGAGTGAAGAAGAGACGAGGACACATCTTCATATGAGTTCTGCTCATAACCCTTAAGAAACTCAATTCTCTTACAGTACATGTTAAATATCTCTTCTATTCTCTCTGGATCAGATTCATCAGTGACATGGACAAACTCATTCATCTCATTTTACTTTGTACAGGTGAGCACATTATCTCATATAACACACACACATGATGTTAACAAAGATTGAAATCCAGGGCCGGCCCAGCATCAAGATTTTAGATTGCACCCCTCCAATTAAAAAATGATTAATTAATTAATCAATAAAAAATGTAAAGCCAAATTTATATTTAGTTTAATATAACATGAATTGTGATTGACATTAATAGGAAGTAAATAAATAACATAAAAATATTTGTAATACAAAGCTTTTAAAATAATGTTGTTTGTTTTTAAATAATTGTTAAAACTGATTGTTTTCTCAATAATACTAGAATATTAGAGCTCATAAAACAAATATTTGAGGATTCTTATTTAGATAAAGGTTAATAAGAAAGTTTTTTTTTTTTACATTTTTCACCTTCTCCACAAATGCTGTAAGGAGGGACATTCATATTGTTTTGTTTTAGATTTTCTTAAATAAATCACAGTGCCAGTAAACACACTTCACGCAGCGTCAGTGTTATCAGTAAAAAGTGATTTTAAATCATCTATTTTAATATAGTAATGTAAACAAATGGCTGACATGAACTTTGTACCTCTATATTTTATGTTTACATACCTTTTGCATCTGATTTTTTTTATTTTAACTCATCTTTTGTATAAAGGTTTTGTTTAAATGTTTTGTGTTTGCACATGTGGCAAAACTAGACTAACTGTCGTGTCTTTTTGCGCTCTCATCTGGCGCCCTATAGGGAACCGTTTATGTCACCTATGCCACTGTTGAAATCTTTAACACTACTTTTTTAAAATTAAAAACTTTATTATCATTGTGAAATTCTGTGAAATATTTCTCAGCAGGGCTTGTTTCCATTGTGGGAAGTTTGGAAGGTAACACATTCATTTAATTATTCATATGCAAAAATGATATCAAGTTGACAATTGTGATTTTGAAATGAATTTTTAAGTCCCAATAGTTATACAAAGACTTAATTCTGTTCATAAGGTTCTGATTGTTGTTTTTATGGTTAATTATAGCATGTTTGTGTTCAGATCTAGTATTAGTCTATTTATCTATTAATGAATATATTCTGAATATTTTTTGTCAATGTTGTTTTCTAGAGAATTTAGCATTGAATGGAACAGCTACACAGTCATCCTCACTTTACACCTTCATAGCTGAAAATGCCATAGATGGTATAAAATATGAATCTCAATACTGCTCTGCTACATCATATCAGACTGACCCATGGTGGAGGTTGGATCTCTTGGTTATTTATAATATTAGTACAGTCATCATCACTGCTCATAACAGCAATTTAAATCAAGCCAACGGAGCCGAGATTCGTATCGGAAACTCACTGGATAACAACGGAAACAACAATCCCATGTAAAGTTATTCATGAAATCATTGATCGATCTAAACGCCTCAATGGAGATTCATTGATTTTCTCTCTCTAGATGTGCTGTAGTTTCTGGGCTTCTAGTTAGTCAAACCATCACTTACTCATGTCAAGGGATGATGGGACGTTATGTGAATGTGATCATTTCTGGACGTACAGATTATCTGTCTCTGTGTGAGGTGGAGGTGTATGGAACAGGTACATTTGACTCTGTACTGTACTTATATTTTAGATAAACATTGTTTTTTTAGCTGTTCAAATAGGCTGTGGGTCTATCATGAACATACAAGCTGAAAAGATTCAAATGGTTATTACTTGATGATCTTTATATATCTGCTGTTTTCTAGAGAATTTAGCATTGAAAGGAACAGCTACACAGTCGTCCACATATGACATCTATGAAGCTCAAAAAGTCATAGATGGGGCAAGATATGGAAATATATGCTCTGGTACAGTATATCAAACTAGCCCATGGTGGAGGTTGGATCTTCTGGATGTTTATAACATCAGTACAGTGATCATCACTTCTAGATTAGACTGCTGTGCTTCTGAAACCAATGGAGCAGAGATTCGTATCGGAAACTCACTGGTTAACAACGGCAACAACAATCCCATGTAAAGTTCTTCATAAATTTAATTCATAATCTCTATGGAGATTCATTGATTTTCTCTCTCTCTCTCTCTCTCTAGATGTGCTGTAGCTTCTGGTTTTCAAACTGCTTACACCATCAGTTTCTCATGTAATGGGATGGTTGGACGTTATGTGAATTTGGTCAAGACTGGAATTTCAAATTGGCTCTCTCTGTGTGAGGTGGAGGTCTATGGAACAGGTCATTTCTGGCACATAATTTTATACCATTAGATACTGGAAATGGGAAATTGGGTTCATTTGACAAGAATTGTATGATTTCTAACACATGTGAATCATAACATATATAGCTTTAAATAAAAACATCTGCTAATGCACAAATGTTTTAAGGGCTAAACAGATTTAGATGATTGTTTGATTCTCACGGTTGTGCTTATATATCTACTGACTGATCATCTGTCTTTCAATATATATTTTCTAGAGAATTTAGCATTCAAGGGAACAGCTACACAGTCATCCAGATATCCCACCTGGAAAGCTCAAAATGCCATAGATGGTATAAGATATGGATCAGTTGAAGCAGAACATTGCTCTTCTACATCACCCGAAAGTAACCCATGGTGGAGGTTGGATCTTCTGGATGTTTATGAGATTAATACAGTCGTCATCAGTCCTAAACCAACCTGCTGTCCTGAATTTACCACTGGAGCAGAGATTCGTATCGGAAACTCACTGGATAACAATGGAAACAACAATCCCATGTAAAGTTATTCAGTTAAACACCTTAATAGAGATTAGTTGATAGAATCACCTCTATGGAGATATATTGATTCTCTCTCTCTCTCTCTCTCTCTCTCTCTCTCTCTCTCTCTCTCTCTCTCTCTCTCTCTCTCTCTCTCTCTCTCTCTCTCTCTCTCTCTCTAGATGTGCTGTAACTTCTGGTGTTCAACTTGGTGTCGCCAGAAGTTACTCATGTGGTGCAATGAAGGGACGTTATGTGAATTTGGTCATGACCGGACGAACAACTTATCTCACTATTTGTGAAGTGGAGGTCTATGGAAAACGTAATTTCTAAAGAATTATTCTGTTTTGTAGAGCTGGTAAATGTACAATTTGACTTGGAAATCTTTATTCTAGGGAATGATTTGAGTTATCACTTTTTGTGAATTAGTTTGATCTTTCACAACATTTTTATTAAGTATTATTACACAACACTCTGCAGAACTTGATTCTGATTTCTGCTTTGGTTCATTGGTGCATCTTGCGATGTTTCCACTTAAATGTTTATTTGTAAGTGATTGTTGAATTTGTGTTTTAGGTCACAGAAAAAGATCCTTTCTGAGACTGAAGTTCTCCTCCAGTGGTGATGTAGCTGCTGAGAGCGACAATATCCTCCATCAGGTGACTTAAAACCCCCAAATAAATGTGTAATGTGTGTAAAACATGTCTAAATATATGACATGAGTGAGAAATGTGTGTATTGAAATATTTGATGAATTTTAGCTGCAGTCCGCTCTGGCATTAAACATCTCTGATGTTAATCTGTCCTGGTCACAAGAAAGAAGAAGAAGAAGAAGAAGAAGAAGAAAAAGAAATACAGGCAAACGGAGGCAAGTACACACACATACACAAGTCTCTTAACTAACATCTCATGAAGTTTTTCTTCTTTTTCCCAGTCGCACTTAATTTACTATTAAGAAAAACACATAGAAAACACTACAGTATGATTTTCTGTAAATCTGCTCTAAAGCTGCGTGTATTATTAAGAGAGCAATACAACAACAAATACAAAAACCCCATTAATATCATTCATGTCGATATAAGATAAAAATAAGATTATGACCCTGTGACGTATTCAAGTGTAAAATGTGACACCAGGTCTCTATAAACAAATAGATATTTATTAAATCTCTACACAGTGTTCCTGTGGCTTAGTAGTTAGATGTTTGTAGAGCAAAAGGTTAAAGGTTTGATTCGCAGGGAACACATGTAACGTCTGAATGCACTTTGGGAAAAAACGTCTGCCAAATGTAAAAAGTAACAAATTTTAGTTGAAACAACAAATTATTTTTTACAATGATTGCTTACATAATTTTATTTGACTTCATTCTTGTTTTTTTTACAGGTTCTTGTGTTAAACATCCTTAATCTGGATATACTAACATAATGTTTAAAGGCGCTGTGTGGAAAGTGTTCGAAACACTACGGAGGCCGTGAGAGGATTAAGGTCACGTTTTCATTTCTTTCACTAAAGTGAAAACATATTTATGAAATATGTTCTGTAGAGCAGTTTGTGCGTTTAGATCTAAACAACATGGAGAATTATATGTAAGATGACCCGCGGTGTATAGAAACAGCTCATTATACAGTAAAAAAACAAAAGGCTCCATTATCTTTATACACTTCTGAACACATAGTTATGGATATTATATTGTATTTCTGTCAATAGATCATCCAAAAAACTACACACTGGTCCTTTAATGTAAATGCTGATTGATTTCTATTATTGTCACTGCTGAAGCTCTTTAGAATCATTTTCATTATGTTTGTGTTGTTAGTGTATTGTGTACTAATAACCTGAGGGACAGAAATGTTTCAAAATTGAGATTTACACATAATCTGAAAGCTGAATAAATAAGCTTTCTGTTGATGTATGGTTTGTTAAGATAGGGCGATATTTGGCCAAGATACAACTATTTAAAAATCTGGAATCTGAGGGTGCAATAAAATCTAAATATTGAGAAAATTGCATTTAAAGTTGTTAATCAGAGGCGCTGTAGCAGGCCATCCACTGACAAAAATACAGATTTTGTATATTTACGAGAGGAAATTTACAAAATATCTTCATGGAACATGATCTTTACTTCATATCCTAATGATTTTTGGCATTAGAGAAAAATCGATCATTTTGACCCATATAATGTATTTTTGGCTTTTACTAAATGTCACATATGTTTTACATCTTTGCTTTGCACTTTTGTAAACGCTAACAATAATGCTAATAAACATGTGACATGAAGAAATGTTTACTGTTCTTATTATTATTAGAAATAACAGGGCGTGCAAGCGCTTCTATTTTTCAAGCGAAGCGAAGGAATTGAAAATAAACAGGAAATGTCATCCGATCTCACAGGAATTCGTAACTACGAGGTGGCTAATTTATATGAATTCGTACGTTGTGAATTGTACAAAAACGTACTACAAGAAGCCTCACCCCAAACCCTCAACCCTGCTTCCCAAAGTCATACGAATCAGCCAAAATAATTACGTTTTTGCCATGAGATTGTGTTGCAAACGTCATTATTCTTGTCAGAGAGTCTGATCACGTGTGCATACTTGTACTTTAATATTAATAAAATATATTCATGTGCTGTATGTTTTTATCTGTATTTTTTGTTCCCTGGGAATCAAACTCATGACATGAAACCCATGAGATAAACACAATCATCCTTTTTCTGCCACTAACACAAACACCTTATTTTCCTTTAACGTTTTGCATTTGCACCTGATTTGATTTGTACGTTAGATTTAAAATGACAACTTAGAAAAGCGCTTGAATATCCACAGACATGTAAATGAGCTTTAAGTGTTGGGTGTCTATGAACATAACAATGTTGATAATGAATCCTATGTATCTCTCGACTTAATAACACCATGTGTTTTGTACGTTGTATTTTCGTGTAACACGTTTGATACTATGCAAACTATAGAAATGAACTTGAATGAACGGATAACTGAGATTCTCACTCCAAATTCTCTGAAATGAATAAAGTGTTTGTGAATGATGGAACGAATGCGCCACCATTAGCACCGGCTCTGCTTTCATAACGTGAGCCATGAAAGCACTTCATCCGCCGGCTGTGACACAAAGGATTATTATTCCAGCTCAAACGACCAAAGGCTAATAGCTTCTGTCTGCTGTCCCTGAACCCAAAATAAACCAGTCCATCACGGCGTTCCCTCGCTCCCGTTTACCATTCACTCTCACAATGACCAAATAAAACATTTCAATAACACTCCTGAAAGAAATCCCGAAGCATTCATTCATCTCTGAAGCTCTGTAAGTAGGGCAGAATGTTTTCGTTTAGGGCCAGAAACGTCTTAAAGCAGAGCGTGGAGGAGGGATTACTGCAGACGGAGGATTAAAACAAGCCTTCAGATCCACAACACCAGCGTCTGCCAAGAGAACAAAATATATCAACAGCTCCTGCGTCACGAAGAGAATCTCCGCATCATACAGTCTTGCTCCAGAAAAACATTGAAATAGGTTTTGTGTCAATATTGCGATAAATGAGAACGTGTCACATGACGTGGAGCTCAGAGGAGCAGTATTGTGTACTAACAGATCAGACAGGCTTTAGAAAACTGAAGCAGACAGCAGAGCTTCATGTGACTACATGTCTGACACCTGTTATATATGACAAACAAAGTCATTACAACCGAAATCTTTCTTACCTTCTGATATTTTACTTGTATAACTCAGATCAATAGATAACAAATAGACACTGTGTGTGTGTGTGTGTGTGTGTGTGTGTGTGTGTGTGTGTGTGTGTGCGTGCGTGTGTGTGTGTGAGCCGAGGGGAGGAGCGTTGTCATCGAGATGTCCTTCATCTGAGCTCGAGGGAAGAGTGCGTCCAGATCCAACCGGAGAAAACTGAACACAGATCATCACAGCAGCGTCTCAGGTACCATCAGTTTATATTGAAGAATTATATTCAGAGTTTACATAAGATGTGTATTTTGTGTGTGTGTGTGTGTGTGCGACACGCAGTTAAAGAGACGAAACACTTCTGGATTTTAAAAGTTGCTTTTGTGTTTGATGACAGCTTCAGACGTTTGGATAAATCTGTGAGTTATTGAATCCTATGAATGTGTCTTCAGGTCATGATGAAGATATGAAATCTTCTAGGAATTCTCTGCTCAGATCCTCCTGGATTTACTGGAGTTCTCATCTTTGTGTTTATCTCTTGGGATTATCCTTATTTCATTTTTACGGGATTCCTGTTTAATCCCACAAGAATCAGTACAAAAAAATATAATATCAACAGTTTGAAGAGACCTCAGTGTTCACTTAATCATTTACATAAATAATTGTTTAGAAATCATGAAATATTGTTGAGTGTCAACAGATCAGTAGATCTATGGAATAATAATAAAGCGAATAATATTAAATGGAATTTAGTCCTGAATTTATTATTTATTCATTAACTTTTTCTTTTTAAAATTATTCTGTATTTATTTGCTCAGTTATGCAGTTTACACTTAATATACATGAACATAAACGTAAATATATAAATGCATGAAATAAAGTAATATCATATTATTTGCTAATGATCTTTCTGACGTCTTACAGGTGAAAATGTCCGTCTCCATAGCGCTGCTCAGCCTCGCGCACCTCACCAGTCTATTGGCTGCCGGTGCGATGAGTCACGAAGGGGCGTGTCTTCAAGGCGGTCCTCACAAGGCCACGCCCAGTCCAGAGCCACACCTCCAGGAGTGCATGCTGTACAGAGAGAGTGTGTGCACGCTTTACTAAACCTCAAATATCTGACAAACATCTTTAACAATCCAGAAGTCAAATGAGGAACAACATGATATGAATTCGTTTTGTAAGTGTTTGTGTGTTTCTCTTCAGATTCATGTTGTTCTCGGAGTCATGTTCAGGATCTCTTTGGATCTGTGGAAAATTCTGTCTGGGATAAATGTGGTCTTCTGTCTCCACCGTGAGTCTGATCAAGAATCCATTATGACTGAGTATAATGTAAAACCTTCACACAGACTAAGATTTAATGGCATAATGGAGAAAATCAAGCAGTATTCTTTTCTGCCACTTCTCTCTCTCTCTCTCTCTCTCTAGCTGCAAGTCCTTCCTGAAGCGTGTTGTCTGCTTTTACCGCTGTTCACCTGATGCTGCGCGATGGCCACACCCACACCGTGACTCCTCCCTGAAGGCGGTGCCTCTGTGTCACAGCTTCTGCAGAGACTGGTGAGACCACACCCACTCATCATAGAGACGTCAACAATGTTGAGCTCAGATTTGTCTCTTCTGTAATGAAAAATCTCAATATGAACTCAAATATTTCTCATCTAATTTACTCAAATCCAGATTATTTGACCTTTACATTCATTTACATCTCCAGGCTCTTCATGTGTCAAAAACATCTGAGACTAAGTTGAGACTCAAGTGAAACACAATTGAGATCTCCTGTATATACACAGAAAAAAATGAATTTTGCTGCTTGTCCAATTTACAACTTTTTGAAAATTTGGTCACAACATTTTTTATGTTTAGAAAAAACTTATTCCATTCATGTTAAGAGTTGTGTTGTGTTAACATAAAATTGTTACGATTGGGCAGAGGACTTATATTTCCCAGCATGCTTTGTGTATGATTTTTGGAGATATTTTTCTTAAATAAATGTTATTTTATGCATTTTTAGGTAAAAAGAAACATGTTTAATGTTCATTTATCTTGAAGGTTTTGACGAGTTTTTTATATTTTTGAGTTTTGTGGTTACCATTGTTCAGAAAAGCGTTGCAGTTGCTCAGGTGTGCCATTACATTTACATTACATTTATTTTTTTTAAACAAATGTTGAATTTCTGTTGAGCTCTCTTAACTCAATATCTTCTTATTGAAGACAAATGAAAGTTTTGTCTGATTGTTCTTGTGAAATATGTATTACATTAAAAAAATTCTTATTCTTATAACTAATTGATCAAATTAGGTTTTTTATTTGGTGTAATGTAAAATATACACTTTAGCATACTTAAACTTAATCAAGTTCATTAATTAAAACAAAAGCAAGATTCAGAATCAGATTCAACCAAACAGCATTGCATTAACTTTAAGTATCTTAAGTTTACTGAAATAGATAATGTTACTTAAAGATTACGTGGAACCAGTTGACATATAAAAAGTTAATTAAGTCCAACACATCATTTTTTGGACAGTATATTATATATGAAGATGTTTTATTGTTGCAGGTTCGAGGCGTGTAAAGCAGACATGACGTGCGCTCGGGACTGGACCACTGATCCACGAGGACTGAACTGTACCGGTGGATGTGTGCCGTACCAGCAGGTGACTTTACATCCATCTCACTTCAGTTCCATAGAGTTGTTGTCAGGGTGATGCCTGGTGGTTGCTAAGGTCTTTTGAGTGTTTTTATCTCCTTACTGTGTGGTTGTTCTTATGTTCTTCATGGTTACCAAGTAGCTATGCAGTTGCTAGGGTATTCGGGGTGGTTGCTTATGGGCCTAAGTCAATAGAAATCTAATTCTCCAATGTGACTTTGGCTTTTATGTTTTGTTAAAAAGGGATAATTCACCCAAAACTGAAAATTCTCTCATCATTTACTCACCGTCTTGTCATTTCAAACCTGTATACATTTCTTTGTTCTGATGAACACAAAGGAAGATATTTTGAAGAATGTCAGTAACCAAACAGATCTCATTGCCCATTTACTGCCATGAAAGAGAAAAGAAATACTATGAGAGTCAAGGGGGGGTGTAAGATCTGTTTGGTTACTCACATTCTTCCAAATATCTTCCTTTGTGTTTAGCAGAACAAAGACATTTATACAGGTTTGAAATGACGGGGTGAGTAAATAATGACAGAATCTTCATTTTTGGGTGAACTGTCCCTTTAAAGTCATAGATCTGATGGCTTACAGATGCAGCAGCATTACAATTCTAGTGTGATGTGTGTTCATTTACATTACATTTAGATTTAGTCATTTAGCAGACGCTTTATCTAAATGAGGTGAATAACCATGACGTAGTGTGTGAGATAAACGACAACCTTTAATTTTGAGGCAGAAATGACACACTCACACACACACACACACACACAAATGAACGTTCCTGTCACCTGCGTGTGTGTTTGCGTTGTGCAGATGTATCAGCACGGACGAGACCTCTGCGAGAGTCTTTGGGGAGATGCGTTCATGACGGTAGAAGATGACCCGGGGCAGGAGGACGGGGTCGAGGGTCACAGCTGCGGTTGTCTGACTCTCAGTCCCTCAGATGGAGAGGTGATGGCGGCTCTGAGAGTTCAGCAGGACGATCCGGAGGAACTCGACACGACCAAGAGCGACCTGCCCCAATACAGAGCCCCCTGCTCCCCCACACCTCGCGCCCGCAGGAGAAACAACAACAGCGTGAAGCGCAAACGCTCCGTAATGACCAGTGATGCGGAGGGAAGCGGGAGCGGGATGTTCTAGATCAATGGTGTTATTATTACCGTACTGGAAAACCAACCAACATAACATAAAACACCACACACTATTAGACAACATAGACACCGTCATATCATCAAAATCAGGTTATCACATGCACACAAAAACATTTGTGTTTATGCATAAGAATGCGTGACATTACAGAAGTGAAATAAAGTGTTAAGTGTTGGTTTGAAAGCACATCAGTACATTTAGTATAACATAATGAGATGATCAATAAAACCATAATGATTTTCTAATAGGGTTCTGTAACTTTGTTCTGAGTATTAAATGAGAGAGTTACAGTATGTGAGAATATTGTGTTTTAACAGTCAATGCTTGTGTAAATGAAGAGATGTGTGAATGGGAAGGATTAGGTGTTTTGTGACTATTACAAGTTTCTAATAATGTCTTAAATCTTAGATCGAGAGAAATAAAATGCGTTTTTTAAAGTAATTCGTTTTGAAGTTCAAAGCTCCCAAGGATGAATTTGATCTCGGACTGATATTACTGTATTTGGTGCCGGGTTATTATTACGTTTAAAAATGCTAAAAAATGCAAACGGAAAAGACTTTAAATTAAATTTAGAAGTCTTAGTAGTAAACTGAAGTATGTAGCCTATATACGTAGAGGCACTAAAATGATTAACTGGAAATAAATGAGCTAAACTAGGACTATAAAGTAAGAATTAACAATAAATTAGGCTTACATATCAATGTAAAAATATTAGTTAATAAAAGTTAATAGTCAAATAGTTCATAAAAATGCTAAAATAACTCTGTGACACAATGGCAATGATATTACGTCACATTGAAGTGTTGTGGACCGTTACGAACAGTAGATGGAGCCATTGACGTTCAAATGAATTGAAATCATTACTGCGTCATCATCGGAGTTTACCAACATTAAACATCTCTTATTTTAATCTCAGCTTCATTAAAGCCAGATCGATTCAGAGTGAAGTGAAGCACTGATGCTGGTGGGTGTTTGGACGGGAGAAAGAAAAATAATCATGAATATTCATGAGATATTGGGAGAGAGAGAGAGAGAGAGAGAGAGAGAGAGAGAGAGAGAGAGAGTGTTTGTGAGTGGGAGAAAGATATAAAATGTGTAAAACTGTGTGGTGGAGACGCATGAAGCCACATTTTGTCGTCATCAGGCACTAATGTTTCGTAAAGCTCGGATCAGAAGAAAGGTTTGATCAATGTTAAAGAACGTGATTTAATCTAATAATTAAGGTTCTCAAACCTCTAAAACATAATTTAGGATGAGAAAGAAGGTCCTATAAAAAACATTCAGGCTAGTTCGAAGACGTTCGATTACAGTAGCCCCTGAAAAATTTGGAAACACAATTAACAAATAAAATCTCAATAAAACCATTTTAATGTGAGCACAGGCTATTTACATACACTTCTAAATATGTAAGGTTTTACTGCAATCGTTCTTATTATACGAGGAAATGAGATCATGTATAATATCTAAATGATGAACCAGAAATAATCCAGAATAAACCCACACTGAAGCTAAAGATCACCGAGGAATCTTAAAAAGGTGTTTTTCTTGATGTGTTAACAAAACATCGGTATGGAACAAAACAGGTTTGAAGAGACAGAGAGAGGAAATGAGGGTGCATGAAACTAAAAGTGTGAGTTTTAAAATCTCCAAAACAACCTGACATTATGTGCGTGTGCGCGCCCGCTTCAGCTCTTTGATGTGGTTTTCTTTGAGTCGAGAGCGAGCAGAAAAACACGCAGGTGGGTCACTGACGTCATTGGCAGGTGGACCCGAGTGGGCTTTTCTCACTGTGCAGAAAAGCCCGCGTTTAATTCCAGCACCAGTCTGGTTCCCTACAGATCTCTGATGTGTGCCGACCACCTACGCGCGCCCCCGGTTCTGTCATTCCAAAGGTCGCAGTCACTTCCCAACACAAATGCCTTCGTTTCCCTCAACAGCAGCAGAATTAATTAAAAGCAGATGGTTCCTCGTGAAGCCTCGGATTATTAATATAATTAATGCAGCAAAAGAAATTGTAACAGACTAATATTATAGCCTAGTTGCTTCAGTTTTTTAGTTTAGTGTCCACTCTTAAAAATAAAGATGATTCACGATGAATAACCTTTTTAGTCTAAGGAACCTTTAAAAAACCTTTCTATTCCACAAAATAGTGAAAAAAGGTTCTTCAGATTATACAAAGGTAAGAACGAGATAAAGACCCTTTAACTGAATGGTTCTTTGTGGAACCAAAAATGGTTCTTCTATGGTATAGCTGTGAAGAACCTTATAAGCACGTTTTTTTAAACCCTACGTCATTTTACATCTTTATTTTATCCTACATATTATATTATTTTTGTATCATATAGGCTAGTATTTTACTTAGCCTATTATTATTGTTGTATTTCTGTTACTCATTTTAATTTAAAGTTCTTCTTCTATTATGGCTAAGAAAGTCTAGCTATAAAAGCTCACTTATAAATAAAAAATCTGAGTAGAACATTTAGAAGCCTAATAAAATGGTCACATTCTGTTCTATTGGAACTATAAGGGTTTCCTAAACCTTTGATAATTGCATCATTTTTCCTTTCAAGCACTAAATTCTATGGAAACACACACACATCATCCCACACTCACACAGTGGTCTTGTCCAACTTCGGAAACCCCCCTCACTGATCTCCAACACCACTGATCCCAGAGCTACGCAAACACGCACCACTCGGGCTTGTGGGCGGAGAGTGACGTACGAGGCACCAAAAATAACCATATATGGACGTGCAGTCTGACGTCAGCAGGAAAGGCCTAGTGCCCCCTTGTGAAGTGCGTGAACGCGCTGGAAGCGCTTATCAAAACAGCTCATTTCTAAACGATAAACAAACTCTGATTTACGAACGTTCTGTGTGTGAAAGATATATGTTGAATTGCAGAGTTTCGTACGACTTTCGAGAATGTATACTTTATGTAAGACGATGGTAAATCTATTTCTTACGTAGCTTAGGCTACACGTCATGTCACAAATAAACAGTCATACACTCAAAACTTTCATTTTTTCAAAACGTTTACTTAAATAAACAGCGCACACAATAAAAAAAAGACATTGTAAACAAGTGACAGTGTTAACACACAGGTTAGGATCAACCCGAGGAGAACAATAATTTATGAGTTGAGGAATGTTTTAACAACACGACAATATCACATAAATATTGATCATTGTGGTTGACAAGGCGACCGGCCTTTCCATCGAGTCCTCGCACGCGGCTTCGGGGAGCGCAGTGTCCGTTCTCGGTGTCCGATCTCTCCTGATCTGGACGAGGGTTCGAGGTGAGCTGAAAGGTGTCCAGAAACACCAGTTCACACCTCGTCATGAGTGCTTGTGAACTCCTAGTGTCGTTGTAGAACGCAAACAGTTCCCAGTGTCATTCTGCGCTAAACGCTTAAAACGCCTCCATCTTACTGGTGAGCATGAGCTGACAGCCGCTGTTCATGTGTCTCAGGACTTTCTGTTTGAGTTGGGCGACCTGGTCCCGCAGTACCGACGCCGTGTTGGACAGCCCGGCGTTGTCGGACTTGAGACCCTTCACTTTGTCCTCGAGCCGGGCGATACGCTCCAGCTTGCGCTTGCGGCATTTGGTGGCGGCCAATCGGTTGCGGAGCTTCTTGCGTTCCGCCTTGATGCGCTCCTGGCTCTCCATGTCGATCGGGGACATGGGTGGCGTTCCGTCGCTGCTGTGCATGTCCGGAACCGTCTGCGGTTCCTCCTTTAACGCCACGAAGCGCTGCGGGTGGATGCCGGAGTGCTGGAAGCCGTGCGCGCTTTCCGGATGATGGTTCTGGTGCGCGTGAGGCGGCAGGTAGTTGATGGTGGCGGACGGGTGGCTGGGTGCTGGGCAGTACGCGTTCAGCGTCGTGTAAATGGGAGACTCTGACTGCAGGGAGGAGCCGAACACGGACGCAGTCGTGGAGCACGTCGTCACGCCACCCGCTCCAATCGACACGTTGGGCGGGGGCATCTGGTTCATCTTGTGCAAGTCATCCAGCGCCTTGACGAAACCTTCCGCGAAGCCCTCCTGCTCGTCGGTGATGCCCCGGCCGTACAGGTACTGACCCGGTGTGGGTGTCGTCAGCACCCCGTTGCTGTTCTGAATGATCAGTCGCTCGAGCTCGGACGAGGCGAGTTTGAGTGACCCGACGTCAGAACTGGTGGTCTGGTACAGCAGGTCCGATTTGAGGTTCCGATAGGGCTCGGACAAATTCAAGTTCATCTGCTTCTGGAGTTTAAAGTCGTGTAGACTGGCGTCAGAATGGCCGTAACCCAACAGAAACGAGTCGTCGTGGTAAAACGGCTGCTCCATTTTTGTACTCATAGAGTTCTTCTGATATGACAGTTTCGTGGCGGATAGTTCGATGTCCGATAGCGCAAAAGATGACAGTCAATAAAACAGCGTTCTTGTAAGCCGATGCGATGACGCTCCTCTTAAATGAATGAAACTAAAGTCCCAAAGAACACCGGAATCCAAAACGCTCGTATCGTCTGCCTGTATGTTTCTGTTGTAAGTGGACGCGATGTAGATTTGATTTGGTCTGATGCGCTCGCTCGTGCTGATCGAGATCCCGGTTCGTTTTTATAAGGGAGCTTGGCACTGACAGCTGACCACGCCTCCGACGTCGCATACGTCAGACGCACGATCACGTCATTTTCGGGAACCGCTGGGACGGTAAACAAGCCTGAGGGCAAAGCGTGCTCGTGCAGGGCAACGGGAGAAATCAGCCTTTTATTCGAGTCTATTAAATACATTTTATTACATTATGATTTGTAGTAATCGCGAGGTCGTTTCTGCTCGACAGAAATAACCTTGAACTTTGGATTTATCAGGTAGGTTTTAACGTCATACTCAGACAATCAAAATGACCAAAACAGACAATAAATGTTTTTTTTATAATGTGTTGTGATATTTTTCAATGTGACTACATTTGTAGTTTATTACTGAACACAAACGTAGCGTCTACTTTTTCTCTCTCAAAAAAAACTTTCTTTCAGGTTTTTTCTTGCTCGCGCTTTGTATTGTCATTGTTTAAAAGACTTTTTATTATCATCTTGAATAGTGACTTGATTGTTTTCCAACACGCTGAATCTGCAAGTTAGTGAACGAGATAGACAGCAAAAAAATCACTGCTCGTTTTGGACGCCCGGACGCAGACTTCCTGTAGAAAGTTTACAGTCCAAATATGGTCACGGTGACGTTGAGTTCCTTTCCAGGGGAATGCGAATAGCCGCGCCCACTGTATCTGGAGCGCTGAACAGAGGCGCGTGCTTAATCTCATCATTCATTAGAAACACCTGCTGTACAGCCCAACCCATGAATCCAGACAAATCCTTCTTTTTATTTTTATAACACCACCATCACAAACTCACATTCAGACAAGACACGCGCACTAAAACGACACTTTTAACTAAACAAAGATCAGCATTAGCCTATTAGCCCGTATTGAAAATCATACGGGTCAATGGTTCATTTACTGTTTGGTTATCTGAGGTCAATAGTGTGTGTTTCGCATAAAAAGAGCTTTTAGATGTAGAAGAAAGATGCTTCTACAATGTATAAATGAAGATATTATTACAACATGATCTGTTATCATTTGTATGTCATAAAGTTGTGAACCATCCTTTTTTTTCCCAGGAATGTGTTTGTACTCTAGTAACTTTATTTTCACTTAAAGAAATCGACTCCATGTCGGTCTCATAAGATCTTTTAAATTTGATCCAGTTTGTCTGATGCTATAGGCATCAATATTAAACAGTGATAGCAGTACAGTAACACGAATCTGAATGTTATCGGATCATTTTCATCTTCTCGGGTAGTTTAGATAATGCAGGACTCTTGGGAGAGGTGGCACTCCGCTCTGCACCTGTGCGTGTGTGTGCGTGCGTGCGCGTGCGTGCGTCGGGTACATCAGGTGTTTCATTTCCACCCACGTGAAACCAGCTCCAGAGTTCATGTAACACATCCCATGTGTTCCAAAAAACCTGTGAAATGAAGAACTGCATACAATCATCCTACACTGAAAAAATACTGAGTTTATGAAGTTTTATTTGTACACGCACAGACAGTAAAAAGAGAAAAACAACAAGAATTAGTAATAATAATAAACAATAAAATACACTAAGATGCACTTCAGCATTTGTCGTTTTATAAATGAAAATCTCGAAATGTATAATATAATCTACAATTTACAGCAATAAACACACATGACCTATTTTCATAGTTTTTATGGTTATGATACTAACTGTATTGCTTCTAATCTCATAATTATATTATGCAACTTTAGCCTGAATTTCACAAACTAAGTTTGAAAGATGAATATATAATCTTTTTATGACTAATATACATTTGTGTTATCGTGACGTGTGTGTGTAAGTATCACATATTATACAGCTGATAAAAGCATTTTCTTAGTCCAAGCTAACCTAACTTTTCTCAAGTTTATCCGGGTAAAGTTGCACATGTCAAGATTTACAGCTTGTGTTTGTTTACAGCCAGATTTGATGATGATGATGATGATGATGATGATGATGAGATCTGTTGTGTCCCACACTCTTTTGGATTTGAATGGTAGTGTGTTTGTAGAGAAGTGTGTGTGACGCCGTCAGGCTGTTGTGACATTGAGCAGATCTGCAGGGGCGGTCGAATATTTACCATAACACTGAGTGGGCAGTAAGTGTGCGTGTGTGGCATTATGCCATCTGGACACTGGCAGAAGTGAAAAATCCCACACAGACGGGTGAACCTGCGCGTGTGTTATGGGGCCAAGGTCAATGTGTTGTTGTTGTTGTTAACCTGGACTCATGGGGATGTTGGTACATGCAGTTCTTTGGCTGAATGTTTGTTTTATTCAGGTGAAGGGCAGGAGGTCATGATATATGTTTTTTTCCACGATTTAACAACTGCAAACTAAAAACATCTTTCTGTGTTCCTTTGCACACAGATCAAAGCAAACAATGTACAATGTTATTGATAATAAAATTCTGTCACATACTTTATTTGGCACAAAATAACCTTAATGTTTTTTAAAAGAAATGGAATATTAAGCATGTATTTGATCTAAATCACGGTGTGCGTGCGTGTTTTCATGTTTAGGTTCACATGGATACGAGCCAGTAAAAATCTTGTAACTTGATGATCAGTGAGAGAAAGATTTGCCTGAGGTAAGATCCCATTTACCGTAAGAGTGTTGAGCAATACCTTCAAATACACACAGTATTCTCAAATACCATTCTGTATATTAGCACAGTTTCCACTGCAAATACCTTCAAACCCTTTTTTAGATTATTTTACAGAAATGCATCGTTTTGGTTTTCCTTCTGGTACCACACACATCTGTACTGTCTGTGTCTCTCTACAGCGGTTCTGTTCATCAGACGTCTCATCGGTCACGTGGTCATGACTCACATTGGCCTGATCCGGGGTCAGCGCACACAGACGACCCCCTCAGAGTCGCTTCTGTTCGTGTGTCAGCAGAAAAACACAAGATGTTTGCTGCAGAGAGTTGAAGGGATGTAGAGTCAATACTTCATTGTGACAGAAGATGGGCAGAAATACTCCAGAAAAACCGAGCTGGTAATGATGAGTAAAGGCATTATGTCTTTCTATAAAATGACCTGAGCTGCTTGTCTGTTGTAGGGACGTAGGGAGCGTTTCGCATCTTAATATAAACGTAACCTCATAAGTGACTAATTCAGAGCAGTCAATACTCGAAGAAACAAAGTATTATGTAGTCAACATACGAACGTTATGAATCATGTTCTTGCAGTAATGCAGTTAAAAGAGCATTTTATCAACATGTCGTTGTAAAATGTTATTCTTATGTTGTTAGTGAAACGGTATATACGAATAACTCAATTTAATGTAAGTTTGTAAAAATGTTGGGTAAAAATTATTCTTCAATTCAAATTCACAATATTGCCGTGCTGCCAACTGGAAAAGAATAAAAAATGATATTAAAAAACAGCAAAATGATCAAATACATGCTATTATTGTCTGTTAAATCCTTCTGTCTGTTGTTTATCCTCTTTGATCTAAAGGCAGTATGATGTCTGATAGATTGTTTTGTGAACACAGTGACTGACAGCTGATATTCATTCATTTATTTCGGTGTATTTACTAAGATTTGTATGAACGTGCTTGTGTTTGTAAGATGAGTTTTGTTATCTTGTGCTAAATGTAACTTGTATAGCTGTTAATGATATTATATCTCTGTCTTCTGTCAGAGGTCGTGACCTTTATGTGTAGCCTGACATCAGCGGTGAGATTACACGTGAAGAAGGAAGATGAAGCACCGATAACATGAGAGTGAGATGAGACTTGGAGACTTACAGTAATACAGCACACACACACAAATATGATTGAAGAACATTTTAAAAGAACGTCAAGAACTGTGTGTACATACATTCTCTACAGAAGAACCATTCAGTCAACGGTTCATAACAGATCAATTTCATATTCATGTTTTTACTCCCAGATATTATTGGTGTCTGATACAGAAATACAGAAAGGTACATTTGATCAAAACAAGCAATGTATACAGTTCCATCCCTGCTGGAATAAATAATAGAATTTTTCCCAAATCTAATATTTAATGGATTTATTGGTTATAATGGGAATAGTGAAAACTACTGTATGTGATCTTTCTATTGGTGGAGTGTTATGGCAGATTAATACTATTGGAATAATACCCAAAACACACCATAAGGAATTTTGTAATGGTTTTAAAAGCTAATGATTCATAATGATGTTTTGATGGAAACCAGTGTTGAGTTTCTTTTGTTGTTAGGGATCATCTCCTCTGAACCCAACTCAATGGTTAACAAATAACATGTAGAAATAAAAATGTAATTCTTTAGTTCTTGACAGAACGCAAAACACTGATTTGAAAAATAAATCACAATAACTTTTAGATTTGTAAAAGAACTGCTGAACTACTACACGTCTTGATTTTTGAGACTGTATGAAGGCATTTTTTTAGCATGTTCAGACAGATCAGCAAACACACACACGTTTTTTTGTTGTTGTTTAGGCAGATTGATTATAACTACATGTTCACTATAGTTTAGTTTATTATTGTTTGACTACAGTGAGCATGGTTGTTGTTGTTTTTTATTTGTACTTGTGGTTTGGTCTAATGGATCTTATGGATCTGATCAGATGATGATGTGACTTGAGTCAGTCAGTGAACTGATGCTGGTTTGTGAAAGGATTTCAAGCTTGAAGAATTGAGATTGAGTTTTAATTACAGCTTCAATTGTGAGTTTTGCAATGAATGTTTAATGTGTGTATAATAATGTCTAATGTTCAGTAATTATGTGAAACTCATTACACAAGAACTTGGAGTTTTGTCCTATAAACACAGTCTGTAAATCCGTCTCTCTCACCTTTCGAACCGTAAAGAAATGCACTTAAGCATCTCTTGGCAATGACCACTGTAGTCCAAGCCACGTTAGCAACCGCCTCACATCACCCTAACAACCACCCAAAATGCTTTCGAATCACTTTAGAACTTTGTTTTTTGTATAAACAGATTTTTCGGTGTTAGCTCACAGCATCACAGTAAATGATCTTCCTAAGAACTATTGCAGAAACCAGAATATTTGATCATGTCAAAGCCGAAAGTTTCTCAGTCATTTATCTTCACTGAGCAGTCGTTCAGTTCCCAGCGCTGACCTGAGACCTGTCGTCTTCCAAAGGCGGTGCCATCTGACCACACCTTTAATCCACAGAGACGATCGCCCGCTGACGCCCGCCGGACACGCACAATACTTTAGTCTCATTGTGATCGAAAAATGAAGCGGAGGATTCGTAAACACAGAAATGACTTTAGGTCATGAATTAACCTCTTTACATCATAAAGCAGGTCGCTCTGTAAATCAGACAAGAAAACCTAAAATCATGTGAAGATTTGTGTGTGTGTTGTACAGACGCTCCCTCTCTGATCTCCAGACTGAAGGTGTGACTGTGGGTTTATACAGAAACGGTTCAGAAACGCCCTGCGAGACGACACAGAAACACTTTCACAGGTTTGAACGGTTCAATTTCCTCCTCACCCATAACCGGATTCTCACAAGCGTGTCAGTGGGTTACCCACATCTCACTGAGGCTTCACTTGCGTTTTATTGTTCAACTTTTTTCTGTCTTACAGTATCTTATATTCATCCTCTCTTAGTGTTTATTAATTGTGTACAGCTCTCTTTAATACTAGTATTATTTACTTAGTTTCTTATCTTCTTTATAAGAGTTTTCATACACTTTTAAAAAATCCCAAAATTATCTGTCAGAAATGAACCGTAAACTAACCATTTTTTATAACTTTTTTTTTTTTTTTTTTGCAGTTTATTTGTGTAATTTTTCTTTAATTGTTCAAAAATAAAGTGTAAAAAAATCCCATAAAAATCTGACATTTTCCAGCTATTTTAAAAATCACATGAAAAATCTGTAAAAAAAAACAAACAAACTATACAATTCCATAAAATGTCAGGTTTTTTACATTATACGCGGACAATCTGTAAAAGAAAAGAACAGATAAATTCTGTAAAACTATGTGTTTTTTACAGTGTATGCTATGCACTCCTACCGCCTGTATACAAATACAAATAAACGTCATGTTTGTAAAAAAAATCTCTCTTTGTGTTTGTCAGATGAGAGAGTTTAACCTTCTGTCGGAGCTAACAATATACAACATCACAATAATAACAATCAATGATAATATAAAGATATTTTCTCTGTGTTTTCATGTTGTGATAGTACAGTTGTGGTTTGGTGACATGAGGGTTTTTGACAGGATGCTGTGGTCGCAGTAAAATCGAAGTCTGTCTCTGAATATATCTCATGTGTTTCTCAATGAATCTGACCTGCGTGTGTTTGTCTGTAACCGTTAAGTTGTGATCCATCACATTACTTTCAATAATAAAACCACGAAACCAAGACATTATTAACGGATATTAACAGATGTTTGTGGGGTTGTTTATCTTCTTAAAGGAGCTACACAAGACGCATGTTGTGTGCGTGTCAGAAGCGTAACACGTGTGTTTAATATCCAGTCTCAGGATTCTGTTTATCTGTAGAGACCCGTGTGCGTGTGTAATATCACTTACTCAAGCTGTGTGTGTGTGTGTGTGTGCGTGCGTGTGCGCGTGTGCGTGTGCGCGTGTGTGTGTGTGTGGTGTGTGTGTGTGCGTGCGTGTTCTCATTTTAATGGTCCACCTGGACTCAGTAGGTCACCCACCCGAGTGCCTCCTCTCTTACCCGCTTTTACAGTCCACCTGCAACACACACACACACACACCACACACACTAATGATTTCCTGTGTTACTGATCAGAGGTTTGTTGTTTGTGTTTGTGTGTTTAAAGGAAAGATTGAAGATTGTGTTTGAACATGACAGCATGAAATACAGACCATCATTTGTGTAAGTATCTATTGGCATTAGTTCACTTCAGATGCACACAACTTGATTTGATCTGGTTTCTGAAGAATCTGATTACATTTTTGTTTGCCTTGAAGATTTAACTGACAACACACACACACAC